>CM033641.1:124557042-124747502 GCA_019512145.1 Engystomops pustulosus | reverse complement strand
GTCCCCCCAATTCACAGACAGCCCCTGCCGCCCCCAGTCCACAGACAGCCAAGTCCCCCTAGTCTACACACAGCCAAATCCCACCCTTTCCACATACTCCTGCCATCCCCAGTCCACAGCCAGTACACAAGTCCACAGAGAGATCCAACCCACCAAGCCCACAGACCACTCCCACCCCCCATCCACAGCCAGTTAATGCCCCCGCTGTCCACAGACAGCTCCCGCCTCCACAGTCTCGCTCCTCTACTACCCTCCCGTCACCACAGCTCCTGTAACCCAGCCACAGACACCCACTGTACCCCCCCAGTCCCACAGACAGCTCCTTACCCCCCACGGTCCACAGACAGCCCCGCTTACCCCCCGTCCACATACAGCCCCCTCTCAGTCCTATCCAGACTGCCAAGCCCACAGGACATCTCTATCTCCCCTGTTCAAAGCCAGTCTCCTGTTCCTCCTTGCCCACCACACCACCTCCAGTCACGGACAGCCCCCGTCCAGTCCGCCGACAGCAGCCAGTTCCCGCAGCTCCCCAGCATCCACCACTCCAGTCCACCACCGCCCCCTCCATTCACACAGCCCCCTCAAAGTCCCCACCGACAGCCCCCGTCCAGTCCACCGGCAGCCCCCTTCCAGTTCATAGCAGCCCCTCGCCCCTCCAGTTCACAGACAACCCCCCAGTCATAGCTAGATCCCCCAGCCCACAGACAGTTCTGTCCCCCAGTTGAAAGGCAGCTCGCGCCATCCCCAGTGCAACAGACAGCCAAGTCCCCGAAGTCCACAGACATATCCAACCCCCAAGCCCACAGACAGCTCCTGCCCCTCACCCAAGTTAAAGGCCACTCCACGGACACTTTCCTGCCCCCCCCCCCCGTCCACAGACCGCTCCATACCCCCCCAAGCCAAAGACAGTAGAACACCCCAGTCCACGACATCCCCCTCTAGTCCCACCAGACCCCCGAGCCCACAGACTGCTCAAGGCAGCCCCTGCTCCACCAGTCCACAGACAGCCCTGCCCCCCAAGTCCACAGACAGCGCTGCCCCCCGTCACAGACAACCTCCACCCTTTCCAGTTCCCAGACAACCCCACAGTACATAGCCAGACCCCCCCCCCCCCCCAGACCACTGACACTCCTGCCCCTCCCCAGTTCACAACAACTCCTGTCCCCCCAATTTCACAGACAGCCCATGCCGCCCCAGTCCACAGACAGCCAAGTCCCCCTAGTCTCACACAGCCAAATCCACCTTTCCCAATACCCTGCCCTCCATCCCCAGTCCCACAGCATACACAAGTCCACAGAGAGATCCAACCCACCAGCCCACAGACCACTCCCCCCCCCATCCACAGCCTGTTAATGAAATGCCCCCTCTTTCACAGACAGCTCCCGCCTCCACAGTCAGCTCTCTACCCTCCCAGTCACAGACAGCTCTGTAACCCCCAGTCCACAGGCAGCCACGTACCTCCCCCCATCCACAGACAGCTCCTTACCCCCCAGTCCACAGACAGCCCTACCCCCTGTCAAATAAGCCCCCCCTCTATCCATATCCAGCTACTGCCAAGCCCACAGACATCTTCTATCCCCCCTGTTCACAGACAGCTCCCTGTTCCTCCTGCCCCTGCACCACCCTCCGTCACCGACAGCCCCGTCCATCCCACCACAGCCCCGTCCGCGTCCACCGACAGCCCCCGTCCAGTCCACCGACAGCCCCCCTCCAGTCCACCGACAGTCCCCGTCCAGTCCACCGACAGCCCCCGTCATCCCGACAGCCCCCGTCAGTCCACCGACAGCCCCGTCCAGTCCACCGACAGCCCCCGTCCAGTCCACGACAGCCCCCGTCCCAGTCCACCGACGCCCCCGTCACCGCAGCCCCCGTCCAGTCCACCGAACAGCCCCCGT
Organism: Engystomops pustulosus; assembly: GCA_019512145.1. Taxonomy (NCBI): domain Eukaryota; kingdom Metazoa; phylum Chordata; class Amphibia; order Anura; family Leptodactylidae; genus Engystomops; species Engystomops pustulosus. The sequence continues at coordinate 124,745,607 of CM033641.1, read as the reverse complement.
CCAGTTCCACCGACAGCCCCCGTCCCAGATCCACCGGACAGCCCCCGTCCATCCACCGACAGCCCCCGTCCAGGTCCACCGACAGCCCCAGTCAGTCCCACCGACCTCCACCCTCCATTCCACGACAAGCCCCCGTCCGTCCACCAACAGCCCCCTTCAGTTCATAGCCAGACCCTCGCCCTTCCAGTTCACAGACAACCCCCCATTCCATAGCTAGATCCCCCCACCCACAGACAGGTTCCGTCCCCCACAGTTGAAAGGCAGCTCCGGCCATCCCCATGCACAGACAGCCAAGTCCCCCAAGTCCCACAGACATATCCAACCCCCCAAGCCCACAGACGGCTCTGCCCTCACCCATTTAAAGCCAGTCCACGTGACAGTTCGCCTGCCCCCCCCCCCCCGTCCAACAGCCACGCTCCAGTAACCCCCCCCGCAATCCAAGACAGTAACACCCCGAGTCCACAGACATCCCCCCTCTAGTCCATATCCAGACCCCGAGCCCACAGACTGCTCAAGGCAAGCCCCTGCCTCCACAGTCCACACAGACAGCCCCTGCCCCCAAAGTCCACAGAAGCCGCTGCCCCCCAGTCCACAGACAACCCCCACCTTTCCAGTTTCACAGACAACCCACATACATAGCCAGACCCCCCCCCCAGACCACTGACAGAGCTCCTGCCCTCCCCAGTTCACAGACAACATCTCCTGTCCCCCAATTCACAGACAAGCCCCTGCCGCCCCCCAGTCCACAGACAGCCAAGTCCCCCTAGTCTACACCCAGCCAAATCCACACCTTTCACATACTCTGCCATCCCAGTCCACAGCCAGTACACAAAGTCCACAGAGAGATCCAACAACACCAAGCCCACAGACCACTCCCACCACCCCCCATCACACAGCCAGTTCAATGCCCCCGGCTGTCCACAGACCGCTCCCACGCCTCCACAGTCCAAAGACAGCTCCTCTACCCTCCAGTCCACAGACAGCTCCTGTTAGACCCCAGTCCACAGACAGCCACTGTACCACCCAGTCCACAGACAGCTCCTTACCCCCCCAGTCCACATACAGCCCCCCTCTAGTGCATATCCAGACTGCAAGCCCCAGACATCTTCTATCCCCCACCCCTGTTCACGAAGCTCCTGTTCCTCCTTGCCCACTGACGCCCCCCGTCCAGTCCACCGCAGCCCCGTCCATCCACAGACATCCCCCCCGTCCAGTCCACCGCGCCCAGTCATCACCGACAGCCCCCTCCAGTCCCACGGCCCCGTCCAGTCCACCGACAGCCCCCGTCAGTCCACCAACAGCCCCTTTCCGTTCATAGCCAGAAGCCCTCGCCCCTTCCATTTCCAGACAACCCCCCAGTCCATAGCTAGATCACCCCAGCTCAACAGACAGCTCCCACCGACCCCAGTCCCACAGACAGCAAGTCCCCAGCCACAGACAGCTCCGCGACTCCACAGCGGATCTAACTCTCCAGGCCCACAGACTCCCGCCCACCCCCCCCCCCACGCCCGTACACAGACAGCCACAAGCCAAGTCCCCCTAGTCCACAGCACAGGCCAGTCTAAAATTCTAAAAAAAAAAAAGTATATTCTATCTCATCTCTCTCTCTCATATATATATATAATATATATATATATATATATATATATATACCTCAACCGGCCACTTTATTAGGTACCCTCGTCCAACTGTTCGTTAACATTAATTTCTAATTAGCCCATCACATTGCGGCCAACTCATTGTAGGCATGTAGACATGGTAATCGCCTGCAGTTCAAACGGCATCGTATGGGGAAAGAAAGGTGATTTGAGCTGCCTTTAACGTGGCCATGGTTTGTTTTGGCTTCAGCAGAAGGGTGGTCTGCGTTTTCAGAAACTGCTGATCTACTGGGGATTTTCAACACAGCACAACCATCTCTAGGGTTGACACGAATGGTTTTTTTACCGAAAATAAAAAACACCCAGTGAGCGCAGTTCCGTGGGCGGAACGGACCTTGTTGTCCAGAGGTCAGAGGAGAAGAAGCAGACTGTGTTCGAGCGATAGAAAGGCAACATGAGCAATCGCACCCGTTACACTTAGTGCAAGATCTGCCACAGCCAACTTAGGCAGAGGCTACAGCGAAAGCCCGTTTCCATCAGTAAAGACTGAGCCAATTGACAGCTATGATTCATAGAACTGCTGAAAGCTTGTCGACAGTCGGTCGAGACATTCGAGCGTAGCAGATTGGCGCACAACAGAACAATGACATTCCATCAACGGTAGGCGGGTCGCTTCACTCCCATTTTCTCAGCCTTCCATAACGCAACCAAACTACACAATTTACAGCACACCACCATGGTCCTCCCGCTACATGCGCAGTAACTGGTTCACCTTTCCTAGTTCCCTGACTTCTAGTTTCATCAGCCCATTCCTCCTGTGCTGTGACTTCTTTCACGCGTCACGACCAGGCCCTTTTACATCGCTATGAGTCTATTCGCCCTGACCGTGGGTGCAAGGGCGGTCCCGGGGGTTTGGTCCTACTGTGTGGCACGTGTTGGCAGGGTCGGGGGGGGTGGCTGGTGGTGGTGTCATGGTTGTGGGAACTATTTTCTTGCACTACTTTGGGCCCCTGGTTACATTGGAGATCGTTTTTGCAACGCACAGCACTACCTGAGTATGTGTTGTTGACCAGTCCATCCTTTTATGACCACAATCGCCCAACATCTGATGCTCTTCAGCAGATATGCGCCATGTCCTAAGATCTGAATCCTCTCAGACTGGTTTCTTGAAAGAACAATGGAGTTCATTGTACTCAAATGGCCTCACATCACGCAGATCTCAATCCAATAGAGCATCTTTGAGGATGTGGTGGAACGGAGATTCTCATCATGGATGTGCAGCCGACAATCTGCGCAACTGTATGATGCCATACGTCAATATGGACCAAAATCTCTGCAGGATCTGCCACACCTTGTTTAATCTATGCACACAATGGAATTAGCAGTTTTGAAGCAAAAGGGGGTCCAAACCGTTACTAGCATGGTGTGTAGCCTAATAAAGTGGCCGGTGAGTGTGTGATATTATATATATATATATATAATATATAATATCGATATATATACTGCACCAAGTCTCCTGCCTACCTCTCGGCACTCCCTAATCTGCGATCCGATTGTCCGATGGCTGTGCAATAGCAATTTGGTTTAAGTATTATTAGTTTCCGTGTTTCAGATTTTGTTCATTTCATAGGGTGAAGGGCCAATGCAGATGGACCTATACAGTGACCAGTTTTGCAGGCTGCAGTGAGAGTAATGCCCATGAGGTATTTATAACTACCTTGCCCTTGTGTGTAATAATAACGTCGCAGCCCCTCCTGCGCAAACCTGATATATCAAGAGGCTCCGGCTTAATTGATGTATCCACGTGGATGCTGCAACAGAGCTTATGTCTATAACAGGCATCTACCTGGCGTAGAATATTCTGCAGTATGTGAAGTTTCATCTTTTTAGTGCTGCATCTAAAGCGTGATGCAAAGGCCCAAACTAGGTAAAATTCTTCTGACCCCATATGGCAGTAATAGTAAATCAGTGAGATCAACATCAAATTAACCAACTGTTTTGTTCCCATAATATGGATCAATTTTTTTCTCAGAAAACCATTCACACAAATCACATGCCTCTGACGTATGCCCTCTGTCTTGCAGGTGGTCTGGGAATAACAAGACTTTTTAAAAGATCTCTGTACTGCCCCTTAGATGATTTTGTACATTCAATTAGGTCACCCTTACTCTTTTTATCCCAACTGAATAACCGAGGGATTGGCATTTATCTGCCCAATCCCTTCATAGTTTGTTACTCTCCTCATTGCACCCTTTTGCTCACTATGTGCGTTTTAATATACAAAATTATACATAATGTAGGTAGACATGTGTTTTCCTATAAGGCAAACCTATTGGGGGAGATTTCACATGTTTTTCACTTCCAGTTTTTCTGTCTTAAAAGCAAGTGAAATAATCACCATAATTCTTGTTACACTGCAAGAATTTTGATTATATATAGCAACTACACTCCACAGCATGGGGGACATGGAGGGGGCATGGAGGGGGCATGGAGGGGTCTGGAGGGGGAGTTAGGGGGCATGGAGGGGGCCGGAGGGGCATGGAGGGGTGCATGAGGGGCGCAAAATGTATGCAGCAGGACTGCTGGCGTTGTTTGCAGCATTTTTGCTACCCCCCGGTGGATACATAGGGGTTTTTTTTATTCCGAAATACAGTATAGCATATCTAATATTTTCCCAGCAACCAATTTTAAACTCACAGGTCGTAGATTACAGGATCGCTTTTGATGCGTTAGTTGCAGCCCCCATGATAAGTTACCTGTATGTTTTTGATTGTTAGTACATCTTCTCATCCACCATTATACTTGGAGTCTTGACTAAACCCCCTTGTAATATTTGTGTTATTCATTTTTCTTTCCTTTCTCCACCAATGGGTCAGCCCCAATCCATGGACCCAACAGCTCCACATGCACCATACCCCTCGTTAATTTACATGGGCCTAGAAGAGGCGGTACCCCTCCTCCAGATTTTTTTGATTATTTGTCTTTTTGAAGATCCAAACAGAAATTTAATTACAAATATCTTTCCCAAAGAAAAAAAGGGCAAAAATAGTAAGCTCACAAACCCAATGGCAAGGACCCTGATTATTTGTACCACTGTACATCCTATCTTAAAAAAACAAAAAAAAATTATTAGAAAACAAGGGTTGCTATGGATGAAAAACTGCTCTTCAATAAAATACAACAAAAACCAGGGCTTACCATGAGTATCTGATCCAGAGATAGATTGTGTAGAAAGTTGAGTCAGCATATGTTTCCCTATCAAAGTCATCTGGACAGTTGTGCAACGAAACACCTTGAAGACTAGCTTCACATTGTCCAGAGCGTGACACTCCACGACGTCTTTCCAGGAGAGGAGTTAGTTAGTGCGTTCATTACCAAACTCGCCTGGGGAATGCTTCAACACATGAGAGGGGGGGCAGGTGTGCGTTCCTCAGGAGGAATGATTGCCGATGGTTGGTGCCTGCTGAAAGATGATCCCTAAAATCAAGTCAGTTGTGCAAACAACACAAAAATGTCAGAGGTTTATAAAGGGGGCTGTAAGACGCTTATGATATCAATGGCCGCCTCCTGTAATTTGTGCACACAAAATGGGTGACATGTTGATGACACTCGGGACGTTTTTGAGCCATAGGCTCCGAATCAGTTGATACACTGAAGACATGTGGATGGATGGCAATGGGTCTTTGTTGCAGCCAAGAAGTCTGCACAAAAAAGATCCTGATTGTTGTTCCATTGTAAACAGGTAATAAGATGTGCGCATTTTTGTGGTTTTCAGTTTGGAAGCGTTTCAACCTTCACATTACTTCTACATTAGTGATAACTGTATTATAATAGCTAAAGAACATTATACTAAATTAAAGAAACCTACCATTTGAGTACAGTTCAGCATATGAACCCAAACTAACCTTGAGAATGCTGTAGTTCATTGAATCAGAAACAGATCTTGTTAATCTAGCTAGTGGTTTTGCGGCTGAAACAAACTATTATAAATTCAGGACCTTGGGAAGCTGGATTGCCTAACATAAAAATATCACCGGGCTTCCTGACTGTGCAGACATTACTAATTCAACCTGAGCTGGATCACTCATACCACAGCATCTGGGGGATGGTGCAGCGATATTACGTCTTCTCCCTCTATCAGGATAACAGGTGATTAACTCATCTCGTTGGGTGTCAGTGCAATAACTAATGTGAGAAGAGGAGCACAGAGCATTCATTCGCAGGATTTTATAATTGTTTTTATCAGCACAACCATCTAGCTCAGGGTTAACCAAGATGTGAATCCTGCATCAGTGTAGCTACAGCCTTCTCAAGTATGTTTGCTTCAATATGCATCAATCAAATGGTAGAATTACTTAAGTAATGAATGTTTATATCTACAATACTATTTATATGATTTAGCTTCAGTTATACGCGTAATGTTGGCAATGGCGCATCAAAACAAATATGTGTGCTGTGAAAACACATTAACTTTATCTGCACTGCAGCCTATAATTAAGATATATAGCCGAAGAATAAATTATGGTAATTCATATCTTGGAGCAATGCAGAATGAACAAAATTTGCAAGCGGTAACGTGTTTAATCTTCCACTTATATGGCTGCTTGAAACTACCATCACACCACTTACTCTATATATATGGAGATATAATGAAATTGCTTGGACACCTAACAGAAGTGAGGGTCTAATTTAATACATTTCCATTTTTTAATTATGGTGGCGCCTAATGTAGCAGTCAAAGGCACAATAAATTACAGATTTTTAAAAAATATTAATGGTGCAGCTAAATGCAGTATAATTTTCTTATTCCAGAAATGATTAATCTGTTAGCATGAATTAAATAAATAGGGTAATAATAATTGTTGTTGTTTTGTCCTTATAAAGACAAACATCTTAAACAATCTGCAATGAAAAGATGTACAAGAATTTCTACCCTTCATTTAAAAATTGGCACCAGGTAAATCTCGTTTACTTCACTTATATCATACAGCATGGACATATTGATATAAATTTTTCTTTTTGTTACCTGCCTTCATTGTTGTTTTTGATATGATTCTTTATCCACAAATGGGTTTCATCAACATCTGCTGGAAACAATAGAAAAATGTAGCATATTTCGTGGCAAAGTACGAATTGTTGTGCTACTATTATCAGGTAGAAACAATGAACCAAGTAAACCTAAACCATACAAACAGGTGAAGTCTGAGACTAGTCCGATCTATATAAAAACATGTAGAATAGATATAGTAAAATAGCAGAATACAAGACTAAAACTTGGGATGCCAAATGTATAAAAACACAATTTACATGTAAAGGCCAATACATGAGAATAGGCTGAAAGATGAAACACATCAACCATACTCCTTGAACTATTATTTAGAACCTGCACACCAAACACTTTGAGTTTAAAAATCCAGAACATCATTATAGTTTTAATCTTTTGAAACTATTTGGGGGCATAATTATCATTTGTTTCTATAGGTGTGATGTGTGAACTCTTAAATTCTGTTCCAGTGATGGACTGCTTCAGTGTGTCTATGTAATCCTATTCTTAACCCCGAAAATATTTTCTTAGCCCCTACACGCACCAGGATGTTATAGTACATCCTGCAGGAAGTATCTCCCACGCGGGGGATGTGTTTAAGGTCCCGACTTCTGGGGCAACATGTCCCTAACAAGCCCAGCACCCCAGAAAGAGCGGCTGTACAGCGGTATATCACGAGACACCACACTCCAACAATCACGATCGAGCCGACTCCGATTGTGTGACTGTTAACCCATTACCACGCCTCAGTCCAAGCATGACTGCGGGTGTTTGAAGGGTCTTTCCACTTATGATTTCGACCCATGCTGCTTTTACTGTGGATGATCACCTTACTGGGCAGCCCAAGGTGCTGCAAGTGGCCCGTGGCTGCCCGATGTACTTGAAGTCGACCTTTCCATGTCTGACTTAAACTGTCCAAGCGATGCGTCTGAATGCTCAGTACAGTTTACAATGCTCTACAATGAATTAGTAGTTGTGAGCAGTGTACTTGAACTTGAACCAGCGAATCAGAGCATAGCGGGTGTCAGATTCAAGGTGTGCCATGGTTTAAAAAGTTAACAAAGGATAAATGATTAACATAGAATAAATAAAAATTAAATCAGAAAATATAAGCCCCTAAACTGTCACTTCCATAAAACCTTAATAAAGTTAAAAACACAAATACACAACAAAAACAACTAATTAGAATCTTGGCTATTCGTAACATAATGCATGGTAACATAACTGTATAATTAAACAGAATCGGTTACTGGACTGCCCACAGTAAACACTAAAAAAAAGCTAAAACGGTTCGAAAAAAAAGATATTTTTTAATTAATTCCCTTTCAAAAAATGCTCTCCAAAAAGTGACTTAAAAAATGTTACACCACTAAAAAGAACAACACTTCTCGCAAAAATAGCCCTTACCAGATTTGTCAGCCCAGAAGAAATTAAAAAGTATGCTATGAAAAGATGGTGATGCTAAACACCAGGATTTCTACAAATTAGTTTTTTATGCATTAAAATTGATTAAAATAGACAAAACCCCCACATATTTGGTATCGTCTACAATCCAAGACAATCTGCTAATGAAAAAGAATTATTTGTGTATCCGCTAGTGAATCCCGTAAAAAAACCAAAAAGAAACTCTCCGAAAAACAATATCATTATTTATTAATACCCTTTAAAAATTGTTTTAAAAAGTGAGAAAAAAGTTGCCCATCTAATAAGGACCACAAAAAGTCGTTTCTTCCGAAAATATAAGCCCCTTAAAACCAGATTTGATGCTTAAATTAACATTTTTGCCAAATTACTTTTATTCAGTAAAATTTGGAAAAATATAAAAAAAAATCTATATGAAATGAGTCTTTTCGTCTGGTGGCGACCATAGAATACAAATAATATTACAATTTTTATAGGTATGGTAAATGGCAAAAAAAAAAACCCAAACAATATTCCCAAAAAATTGATGATTTTCATTTCCTCACCCAACAAAGAGTTAATAAAATTACCAATAGCTATGATGCCCCAAAATATGTACCAGAAAGTGCAATAATCATGTGTCAAAAATTAACCCCTATAGTTCACATCAAAAAAAAAAAAATATGAGCCTCTACCAATTTGCAATATACAATATGCTCTGAATGCAGCCTCGTTTCCTTATGCCCAGGCCGTGCGCATACAGCAGGTACCCACCACATATGGGTGTACGCGTGAGAGATTGAGTATCCAAACTTGTGGAGTCTTTTTCATTTAAATCATTCAGTCTATGGGGATGCATCAAAAACACATTGCACTCGCGAGCATTCCTAGTTTATGATAAGGTTGAAAAAGACATTGTCCATATAGTTCCACCAAGGAGGGAGGGATTGGAAGGAAGGGATTTAGGGGAAACAATTCATATAACATTAACATCAATGTTATATAGCGGTAAAAAGGCATCTAGACCTTCCTTGAAGTCTTCTCTGTCCCTGCTGTGGACCCAGTTGGCCTGAGGGCAGGTATTCCAGCAGATTACAGTTCTCCATATGTAAAAAAGCCCGTCGCCCAGGTGATTAAACCTTGATTTCTCCAAAAGCGGAGACAGTGCTCTCTCAGTGCAGTATACGTTTTAAATGGCTGGTTTGCTAGGTGATGTGAAAAAAGTCAGGAAGAGAAGGAACAGAAAGTAAGTGTGCATGTGTAGGCCTGGGACATTCTCAGTAATAGTGTGCTGCCTTTGTGTTATTTACAAGAGCCCAGAAACCGTTGATGTTGGAGAAACTTATCTCTAGGTTTCAAGACCGTACATGTGGGATATGGAGTCAGAGGAACGATTACCATGATCGTTTCAAGAAGGAGACGATATGGCTGGGAGATATCAAGAAGCTCTTAGGCCAAAAGTGTTTCTAAAATGTCCGCCAGCATGAGCCGAGTTTGCATGTAAGTTTATCATACTTTTTTGTTCGTTTTAAATGTTCTATTTCAAAGTGATGTATTTAAACGTGTGTCTATTTTGAGGTGTGTAATGACTTTGCTCTGTTTACGTTCAGCAGCGGTGGCGGAGTAGCCTGCCAACCAATTTAAGAAAGATATGTGTGCCCAAGAAGGCACGTGGCTCTCACGGCTCCCGACAGCGTCCCTATTGCTATCGTGAGCGATGAGTTTTTTAAACGACATTTTTCCATGAGCCCATAAGTTAGCCTTTTTTTCAATTTTAAAGGAGTCTTGTGTGTCTATCATGTGCCTTATATATTTTTTGCAGTATCTATAGTTTTGAGTCAATTGCACATGTATGTTTTTCTACACTAACAGGCCACTTTATTAGGTACACCTGTCCAACTGCTTGTTAACACTTAATTTCTGAATCAGCCAATACACATGGTCAAGACAATCTCCCGTGACAAATTTCAACCGAGCATCAGTATGGGGAAGAAGGTGATTTGAGTGCCTTTGAGAAAGTGGGCATGGTTGTTGGTGCCATAAGGGATGTTGAGTATTTCAGAAACTGTATCTACAGTATTTTCACGGTCAGAGGAGAATGGGCAGACTAGTTCGAGTCTGATGGAAAGTGCCACAGTGAAGTCAATAACCACCTGTTACAACCAGGTAGGCAGAGGAGATCGGACGCCAGTAGTTCGAAATTTGGGCAGAACGGGCTAACAGCAGCAGAAGACCACAACGGGTGCCCCACTCCTTATCGTCTAAGAACAGGAACTGAGGCTACAATTTGCACAAGCTCACGAAATTGGACAGTAGAAGATTGAAAAATGTGGCCTGGTTGATGATCCATTTCTGATCTTCTGCTGCGACATTCGGATGTAGGGTCAGAATTTAGCGTCACACATGAAGCATGGATCCATCCTGCCCTTGTTAAACGGTTCAGGCTGTGGTGGTGGTGGTGTCATGGTGTGGGGAATGATTTTCTTGGCACTACTTTGGACCCTTGGTACAATTGAGCAACGCCACAGCACGACCTGAGTATTGTTTGCTGACCATGTCCAGTCCTTTAATGAACCACAATGTAACCCAAATCTGTAGGCTACTTAGCGATAATGCGCCATGTCATAAACTGAACCATCTCAGACTCGGTTCCTTGAACATGACAATGATTCACTGTACTCACATGGCCTCCACAGTACCAGATCTCAATCCTAGACATCTTTGGGATGTGGGGAACGGGGATAGATTCGCATCATGGATGTTGCTACAAATCTGCAGCAAACTGTGGTTGATGCATTCATGTCAATATGGACCAAAATCTCTGAGGAATGCTTCTAGCACCTTGTGAATCTATGGACACGAGAATTGGAGGCAGTTCTGAAGCCAAGAGGGGTCACCACCCGTACACACGGTGTACCTAAATAAGTGGCCGGTGAGATTGTTATAGTAGGGACACCCAAACATTTGTGGCAAACACGCGAATTTATTGTTGTTGTGTGACATGTATTTAAGTTTTGACAGCGTCAAGTCAATATCTTCGTTTTTTGTTTTAGTTATTTTTCATCATGTCTAAATTCATACTTTAAATTTGCTATCGCAAAATTAGGACAGAAGACAATTTAGACATGGAGGCAGAGGGATTGCAGGCCATCCCCCTGTTCCTCCGAATCTGTTTGCGAGTGTGGAGGGGAACCGACCTTCTGCTGAGGACGACCTGCAGGGCCCTCGCCGAGAGTATCGCGAAACCTTGCAGGTGGAGGTAACCAGGGAGGAGAGTGCATTTCACCTGTCCCTGAGGGGGGGGGGGTGGACGTCGTCAAGAAGGGCTGTCCCTGGGGACGAGGGTGGATGAACGTATTTAGAATTATTTGTGACCGAAGGCCACAGGAGGATGAAATCTTGCGGACCACATGTGACGGGTGCCGCAGAACACCTCCTCCGGTGTGTCAGGGGGCATTACAATGTTCTTGTTGCTGCCTGTCCCCCCAGACAATCCACCTCCGGTATTTGGGCCCTGGAGCGGTGCGATTGTAGGACATATCTTGTTCCCCTGCCCCTGCCTCTCCACACCAACCACCCCTCAAGCCACCAAGTTTTTCTTCAGGCACATGACCCTGGCCTAAAATTCACAGCATTCCCAAGCCGAATTTATTTTGTTCGGTGCTATATCACCAACCACACCAGCATATGCTATGCCACTCCATTTATCATGCACGGCCCTCCTCTGGGGTAGTTTCCCCTACACTTCCCCCAGCAACACATTTACATCAACAAGAGCGAAAGCAGATTCACCCTCACAACACTTTGTATTTGTATAATATTTCTAGTTTGTGTTTTAGGCTATTCCTGCCTTGTTTTCCTGGGGATCATTAATTTTGGCCAATAGTGGCTTTTTTTTTTTTTGTAAATATTTGATTAAAAATTGTTTATATACATTTTTTAGAGTCTTCTCATTTATTTCATAACATATGAGAAATATATAGATTGGGGAGTGTCTTGATATATGAAAATATTGTTCAGATACATACGTATTATAAACAGTAAAAGTAAAAACAAACAAAGGGAATCCAAATTACCAATTACATATTCTTACACTATCCAAATCACCCCCAGTAGATCATAAAATATCCGTAAAAATGCTGATTTCGAAACCATTACAGCGAAAGCAGGTGCTTGCATGATGAGTGGGTCAGTGAGCAACATGCAGATATTTCTGGCTGTGGGTCTTCAGGCGTTCATACAGACAACATATATGTAAAATTACATTGCTTTGGGGATGACACAATAGGCTTTTTGGTGGGAGGTATAGCTGCATGATGATTGAAAAACCCTCCATCTGTAGGCCAAGATTCCAAATGTTTGCACATCCCAAACGCAGCCCGGACCCAGCCGAACAGTAACTTTCTGCGTCTAAAATTCCAACCCAGCTCTGGGAAAGGCGCATAACATGATATGAGAGTGCAAATCCATCATCTGCCACTAGAAACAAAATGGTAAAGACGGCGCCCTGAAGAACGGCCAAAACACGGGTTCAGGATGTCAGACTGACGGTCTGATAAACGCTTTGCCTTCGAGAAGAACACAGCAGTAATATCCAGCATCCAGCAGACATCACCATGTGGACCCAATATCTAAATTATAAAACGGTGTTACTGTCAGCTAGTGCTAACAAAACCACTGAAAATACCGTTTATAATTAAAATTGGAACCAGTAGTTTGGGTGGTTACTGGCCACGTATAGTTTGCCCACCAAGGCGCCAATCACAATAGGAAAATTTGCATTTTCCTGAACGCATGAGCATATCTAGCCATTGCTGAGCCTTTGGTGGAGCATCATGCGTGCGTCTCAAATGGGACAAATAACAACACATGTGGTGAATCAATGCCATGTAATGGTCGAAGTCCCATCAGGAAGTAAAATAAGAGGGATAACGGAATTCCAGTAGCAAGAAAACTAAGAAAAAGAATAAAACGTATAATAACAGTTTAAATAAATAACAAAAATATATATATCTAATATATACAATACCGTGGGTGTACAGAAGAACTACTCCACAAATACATTGAAATGTGAGTGCAGGACGAAGCTCCGCCACCAATGATCAAACAGCGTGATTGATGAGGCGACAAAAGCGATAAAGTACGTTGTCTGGTCTTTGCGGACGTCAAAACAAAGTATGAAAGCCACTTGGTACCGTAATTAAGAATCATGTGATTTAAAAACGATGTGTGAAAAGCGCAAAAACGTTCCAAGACTCCAAGGACAAAAGGAACAAAACGCAGCCACAAAAACTCCGTTTTTCACTCCACGCATCCCCAGTCCACAGACAGCCACTGTACCCCCCAGTCCACAGACAGCTCCTTACCCCCCAGTCCACAGACAGCCCCTTACCCCCCCAGTCCACATACAGCCCCCCTCTAGTCCATATCCAGACTGCCAAGCCCACAGACATCTTCTATCCCCCCTGTTCACAGACAGCTCCTGTTCCTCCTTGCCCACTGACAGCCACCCTCCAGTCCACCGACAGCCCCCGTCCAGTCCACCGACAGCCCCCGTCCAGTCCACCAACAGCCCCCTTCCAGTTCATAGCCAGACCCTCGCCCCTTCCAGTTCACAGACAACCCCCCAGTCCATAGCTAGATCCCCCCAGCCCACAGACAGTTCCTGTCCCCCCAGTTGAAAGGCAGCTCCGGCCATCCCCAGTGCACAGACAGCCAAGTCCCCCCAAGTCCACAGACATATCCAACCCCCCAAGCCCACAGACAGCTCCTGCCCCTCACCCAAGTTAAAAGCCAGTCCACGGACAGTTCCTCCTCCGATGGCCCCGATGTCTGCGCGGCTCGTCTTCAGTCTTCCGCGACGTCTTCTTTCTTCTGCTGGGCGCCGCCATGTTCATACTAGGCGCCTGCCGGGGAAGATCAATGGCGGCGCCCAGCAGAAGAAAGAAGACGGAGCGGAACACTGAAGAAGAGCCGCACGGACATCGGGGGAGCAGCGCAGCACATCGGGGCCACCGGAGGGTGAGTATATAAGTTTATTTTTTTTAATGCTGGGCTGGGCTGGGCTGTGCTGTATACTACTGGGGGCTGTGCTGTATACTACTGGGGGTCTGTGCTGTTATACTACTACTAACTTGTGGCTGTTCTGTATACTACTGGGGCATGTGCTGTTAATACTACTGGGGGCTGTGCTGTATACTACTTGGGGCTGTGCTGTATACTACTGGGGGCTGTATTCTTGTATACTACTGGGGGCAGTGCGGTATACTAACGGGGCTGTGCTGTATACTACTGGGGTGGCTGTCCTGTGCTGTTAATGGGTGTGTTGTTTGTTGTATGCCTTATGTTTATGACGACGTTTTTCCTGCTATATACCTGCATGTCATAAGAATTTAAATTAAAAAAAGGACCATGTTAAATTCAAATCTGTTTTTTTTTTAATTTTTACCTGTGTTTTGTATGCGTTGGAAAAGGGGTAGTCTTTAACGGCGAATATATCTTAAACTCTACATTTTAAACAGGAAAGTAGGGGGCTCGTCTTATACACCATCGTCTTATACGCCGGAATATACCGTTTTTTTCACTTAAAGGGAGCTGCCGTTTTATTAACTTTACTAATGGACTCTGTTGGTGAGAGTAACAGGATAGCACCCGAATATTTCTTTCTTTTTTCTAAAGATTGTGCTGCTGCTCTTCTACCTTTTTGCTATAGATATATGTGTAGGGAATATTATTATGATAATAGTTTTTAAACTTTTTTTCATTTTTAATATGGGTTTAAAGTGGAAAAAGGCTATTTTTGTAATTTATAGTCCAATTTTTGTGTATGTCAGTTTTTACTTTACATGTCCCCCTTGAGTCATAAAAGACCCCTCTGGGGGACATTTTCACTTTTTTTACAAGTTTTCCCCTGTTAGGGTGATGCCACACTTGGCGTTTTTGGTCCATTTTTAGTCTGTTTTTCCCAATAATCTTAATAGATAACAGGTTGTAAGAAGCCAAATGCATGGTAAGAGCCTCAGTTACTGGCGGTCATATTACAGTTCCGGCTCACTCCTCTGTGCATCAAGCTCTTCAGCTGTGAGGAGAAGAGAAGGGGGAACCCGGTAATAATCTGCACTCCCTTCTCTCTAGGTCTAGCTATCACCAGATCAGTCGAAACTGCAGCAAAATCTAAAGACGTTGCTGCAGACTCAGGACCTGCCATCCACAGACGTCTAAGACAGTTATAAAAAAAATGAAGTAGTTAACCCCTTAGGACGCAGGTTTTTCGGCTGATTTCTCGCTCTCCAACTTCAAAAATCCATAACTTTTCATTTTTACGTGTACAGACCTGTGTGAGGGCTTATTTTGGTGGTAACAAATTTTACTTTTCCGTGATGTTATTTATTTTAACATGCCGTGTACTGCGAAGCTGAAAAAAAATTCCAAATGTGAAAAATTGAAAAAAAAACGCATGTGCGTCACGTTCTTGTGGGCTCAGTTTTTACGACTTTCACTCTTCGCTCCAAATAACATGCCTACTTTATTCTTTGTTCGGCGGTGCGATCGGGGTGATACCAAATTTATATAGGTTTTAATTGCGTTTTAATACTTTTCAAAAATTAAACGAATGTGTACAAAAAAAAGAAAAAAAAATTTTTGCCATCATCTGACGCTAATAACTTTTTATCATACTTTGGCGCACGGAGATGTGTGAGGGGTCATTTTTTTGCGAAATGAGGCGACGTTTTCATTGCTACCATTTTGAGGTCTGTGCGACATTTTGATCATTTTTATTTCATTTTTTATGTTATGTAAAAAGTGTGTAAAAGTCGCATTTCGGACATTTGGCGCCATTTCCTTCCCGCCTCGGAGGTCCACCGCCGGCCGTAACCGTTTTTATATTTTGATAGATCGGCGGGCATTTTTGGGACGCGCGATACCTAATATGTCGGTGATTTTTTACTTGTTTGTATGTTTTATATCCGTTCTAGGGAAGGGGGGTGATTTGAACTTTAATATTTATTAATTTTTTATTTTTTAACTTTTTTTTTTTCTTTTTTTTTTCACTATTTTTTAGACCATCTAGGTTACATTACCCTAGATGGTCAGATCGCTCCTACCATATATTGCAATACTACAGTATGTCAATATATGGCATTTTTGCAGGTCATACATTACAATGAGCCACTGGCTCATTGTAACGAACCTGCATAAAACATGTAGCCTCGTGTCAAAATAAGACCCGAGGCTACCATGGTAACCGATCGCCGCCCCCCATGACGTTCGGGGGTGCGTGCGATCGAAAAAAGACTTTGCCGGCGCGTTAGAGGGTTTAATAGCCGCGATCGTGCAAGCACCGACTGCGTTTATTAGCGGTGGGGTTTGTGCAAAATGCAAAAACCCCCACCTCTGTATAAGAGGACTCAGCCTGTGAGCCCTCTTCAAACATCCCTTATACCTCTGCGCCGTAGAGCTACGGCGCAGAGCGTTAAGGGTTAAGGAAACTTTCACCAAATTGCTATTTTTATCAGTGGACAGGTTGCTATAGACAAAGTACTGTATATGTCAAATAGTTTTTGAAATATACTCTGTGTATATGGTGTTTTAAAACCAAAACTCTCCAACTACAATGACCATAATACAAAAGAAAGAACTGAAAAAGCTATTAATAAAAATATATACTTTATTATAATACCAATACGCAAAAATATACAATTGTAACCATATAGATGGGAAATTCAAGCAAGGGGAAAACAAGTGACCCTAGATGGAATAGGGACCTACAGAGTACATAAACCCCCCTTAATAAGCCCAATGATCAAAACATACCCAATATCTATAGTAATATTCAATCAGAATGTAAGCAATCGAGGGCAAGGTAACTATTGCTTAATAAGAATATAGTGATACCGGAGGTACCTTCCGGCATCAAGATGTCCCATACCCACATTTACCCATTTACCAGAAAGCATGATGATGGACAATCAAAGGGCAATTAGGGAGGGGGGGGCGTTCAATGGTACACACTCTGACACGCGTTTCGCACTGATGCTTCTTCAGGAGGTTATATGGTGTTTGTAAGAATGTATGTGAAACTTTACCTGCTCAAGCCAGTGAGTCCTGCAGGGAAATCGTCTGCGTGAACTGACACGTCATCGGGGAAGGGGAGCCTGGAGTGCAGTTATATTACAGACAGAAATTTACTCTAAGGGACTCACTGACAGGGAACCAGGTAAAATTTCACATACCATATATACTTGTGTATAAGACGAGTTTTTCATCACAAAAAATGTGCTGAAAACCCCCCTATTCGGCTTATACATGTGTATAAATAACACTTACATACTCATCTTTTGGCACTCCACTGCCTCCACTCTTGCTCCTCTCCTCATTCTCTTCATGTGTAACAGAGTGGGCAGAGACATGTCAAGCCTCTGCCCGCAGGCTCACACAATCATGTCATAGTTTGCACCATCCAGTAGAGCGCACGGACATGTCCCTGCCCGCTCTCTTACATGCAAGAGAAGAATGGTAGAGAAGAAGAAAGGAGCCGCGGTAGTGCCAGAATTTTTTTATTCCTGGGATCTGTTAATTTTAGGCATTGGGGGGAAGCAATTATAAAATAAAAAGTAATACATTTCTCCTTACATCTCTCCCAGTGCACAGACTCTGGTGTCAGCTGCAGCTGCAGGGGTGATGTTTGGCAGCGCATAATGTGTGGCGATTTATAAGAATTACCTCCGTGTGTCTTGTGCATTCTGCTCATGGCCAGGCTGTGGCTAGGATGCAAGTGTCAGCACTCACATCCACATAATAATACGAAAATGCTGACAACATCTACATAACTAATGACAATTCCAACCCCCCACCCAAATTTATTCATTTATATATGATGCCCCACAGACTTGTTGAACAAAATAAAATCATTACACAACTCTGCTGATGTCAGCGTGACAGTGTAGGTTCCTGGCCTTATCACACTCAATGTCAACGCATCTGCATGCAGGGCCGTCGGAAGCACTGGGTATACCTGTAAGTGCAGGGGCCCACATAAGGCTGTACATGAGGAATCCATGGGGTGAGGGGAGTTTTATATAAAAATAACCATGAGGGGCTTGTTTGGTTTGATAAACTAGGGGATTATTGAGAGACCGTTTTAGTTTCTGAATTTTTAATGCCGCCATGTCAGTTCACAACAAAGGGGCCCACTGAGGCTCTGAGTCCAGAGTACTACTGAAACTTGTAGAGAACCCTGTCTGTATGTTGACGCAGATGCCATTGACTGGCCCTACAGTTTTAGTTCCTGTTAAGTCTGGTTCTAGCCGCATCGAGTACTATTGCTTACTTCTGAGCAGGGTCCCCTATGGGAACAGAAGCGCAATGTGGGCATAGGATTGGGTGGGGTCCACCATTGGGCCAGTCTGAGCCTGCATATACAGTATACAGTATTCACAGATCTGTATGGCTGCTAATCATACTAATATGCAAATGGACTGTTTAAAACAACCTAACGTAATATTTAAAATCTCATAATAAAAAGTTAAGCATACAGGGGTCCCCTACTAAAACAACCCGACTTACATACGACCCCTAGTTACAAACGGACCTCTGGATATTGGTAATTTATTGTACTTTAGTCCTAGACTACAATAATCAGCTGTACAGTTATCCACAGGTGTCTGCAATGAAGCTTTAGTCTTATATTGATTCTTATGACACCCAACATTTTAAAAATCCAATTGTCACAGACACCAAAAAGTTCTGCTGGGGATTACAATGATAAAATATACGTTCCGACTTACATACAACTCAACTTAAGAACAAACCTACAGACCCTATCTGTATGTAACCCGGGACTGCCTGTATATTTATTTACAAATTAGAAAATATTAGTGTTAGGAAATCCAGATATTCTAATCTGCTTTAGGTTAAAGAAAATGTATAAAATATCCTCAATAATAATTTACATAATAAATGAATAATAAATCAAACTTGTACGTAGAATTCTGCAGACATTTTTAATGCCGCTCAAAGCTCTAGTCATAAAGTCATTATGGAGTCATTGTTGGACTATTTTGATTTTTTTGTTCTCCCCGGTTGAAATAACTCTTCACCTTTGAATTTAGTTCATATCCCCAACATTCATGATTAGTGTAAATTTCCATCTACGCCAGGGAGTAAGACAGTTTTCAGTGTAGTAAAGTAACAGGTCATTCAGTGTGGGTGCAATGTGCACAGAATGCAAATTTCCATTTGAGAATATTAGTGCCTGGTCATTGTGATTCCGCAGAGTGCAGGAAATTAATCAAAGCATAACACTCATGGGACATTCATGATTATTGCAGAGCATAAGAAATGTGCTTCAATGTATTCTGCAACATGACACGATAAGCTATGATTTCCATAGTACAACAATAGTCATATTTTCTTACTATCACTCCTACTACCATTAGTAGCAATCTGGGCATAATTATATTCTACTTTTTTGCCCCACTCGTCTCTACATGCAGACAATAAGCAACAGATCATATGCAGTATGTAGGATGTTTGATTTAACATTCTGCTTCATAAAAGCACTTGAAATGACAGTATAGGACAAGTTTCTGTAGATTACCCTACACCACACCCAGTGACATCTGGTGGCACAACTAGAAATAACAAAAAAAAAAAGGGAAAACAAAGCTGAATGTATGACACTTGGGGATGTGAATAATATTGGTCTTAAACCCACAATATTTTTACTGCAATGACCAGATGAGTAGTTGTAGTACAGTACGGCTAGGAAGTTAGACATTTCCATATCACGTCATTAGCTAACCAATTTATGCTGCCCTAGACACTATATGTAAATACTCAATATTAAATACCATAAGAGCACCCCACTTCAACTGTACACAATCCCAATACTAACCAAAAGATATACCAATATATTTAGGACAAAAAGGTATGACTCATGAATCATATTTCCAATATTAATTACAATTTTCAAATCTTTAAAATTTATTTATGCGCACCATGGCAATCAAAAAACACAAAAAATATACCATAAATCACAGAAACAACAAGAATGGTGGTGGTCAATCCATATTATACATGTGCAACCATTATAGACATCCAAGTAAATACAAAAAGGGGCTTTTAGTAGTAACAATAGTACTTTACCCCCACCGGGCGTTGCATGATACAAAGTACCAAACGGAAAGCGTCAAACCTCAGACCACCAACACAGCACCCGACATACGTTTCGCTTTTGCTTCCTCAAGGGAAGTGTGCTGTGGTGTGGGCAAGTGGATAGTATATAGACCTAAGAGGTATGCCCATGTCACCAAAAGGGGCCAATCATGGTTGTACTTGAGGGGGTGCAGAGGTTGAGGACGCACCTGGGCCCAAGAAGTTAAGGGGGCTCTTATGGTGTTGCTTTCCCATATGAGAAGACTATTCTATAAACCCATACATTATATTTGGGGGCCTGGCGCAGTCTTTGCACTGGGTCCCAAAAGCTTCTATTTAACCGGTTCGCGACCGCCCGCCGTGTATTCACGGCGGCGTCGCGTCGCGCTGCATGGAGAGGGCTTACCGGTACATCCGCGATCGGTGCTAGCACGATCGCGGGTGTTTTTGCAGCGTGGGCTGCCGGCAAAGCTGCCGGCAGCCTCAAACAATAGCGGCGCATGGGCCCGCCATCTACCTGGGATCGCCGCTCCCCGTGACGTCATCGGGCGGCGATCTGTCTCCATGGTAGCCTCGGGTCTTCCGAAGACCCGAGGCTATTTTGTTTTAACCCCTTCATTACAATGTGCTGATAGCACATTGTAATGAATGAGAAGAAATCCCCATATACTGCCATACTGTAGTATGGCAGTATGATAGGACGATCATACAACCTAGGGTTAAATAACCCCTAGGAGGTCTGAAAAATAGTATAATAAAATAAAAAAAGTAAAAAAAAAAAAAAAAATTATATAAAAAAACCTAAAATTTCAAATCACCCCCCCTTTCCCTAGAACTGACATAAATTAAATAAAGTAAAAATCTTAAACACATCAGGTATCAACGCGTCCGAAAATGCCCATCTATCAAATATGAACTGTTTCAATGCGTTTAACCCGTAACGGAAATAGCGCCCAAAGTCGAAAATGGCACTTTTTGCCATTTGAAAATCTAAACAAATCTATAAAAAGTGATCACAAGGTCGTAACAGTCCTAAAAAATGATATCATTGAAAATATTATCAATTTTCGCAAAAATGACACCACCCCAGCTCCGTACACCAAAGTAAAAAAAGTTATTAGCACCAGAAGTTGGCAAAATCAAAAAATAATTTTTGTACAGGAGTTTAAATTTTGTAATGTATGAAAACATTATAAAACCTATCCAAATTTGGTATCCCCTTATCGTACCGCCCAAAGAATAAAGTAGACATGTCATTTGGGGCGGCTCAGTGAAAGCCGTAATATATCCAAGCCCACAAGAAAATGGCCAAATGCGTTTTTTCACCCATTTTCATTGCATTTGGAATTTTTTTTCCCGCTTCCGAGTACATGGTATGGAATATTTAATACCATCATTATGAAGTGCAATTTGTTACGCAGAAAACAAGCCGTCAGACAGCTCTTTACGTGTAAAATAAAAAGTTATAGATTTTTGAAGGTGGGGAATGAAAATGGACATGAAAAAACAGAAAGGGCCGGTCCTTAACCGGTTAAGCCACTGGGGCCAATATTAGCCAATCTTACCTAAAATGATAATAAGGTGCAGGTGTGTCTCTGAGCCATTACAGGGTCAGCGGGGCCACCTCCAGGGGCGGGAATCCGGGCCCGCGCCAGAGCGGCAGCATCGCGCTAGGAATCGCAACAACCCAACTATCGTTAGGTGTTGGCAGCAGTATGGGCAAGAAACGGTACATGAAGACAACATATTGACGACAACATTCTTGTTTGTTTATGTGATTTTATGATATGTTTTAGTGGTTTTTTGATTGCCAGGGTGTGCATAAATAAAGATTTGAATAATTTTAATTATTTGGATATATGATTCATGAGTGATACCTTTTGTCTTATATGTAATAACACCCCAATTCATGTACCATGGTTTATATTAGTCCTGCCCCCATTAAAATTACAGTGACAAAATATGCTCTGTTAAAGCAAGAGTACAGAGAAATTATTTGGCCTAAAGTTCATCACATGACGTGTGCAGCGGGCCAATTTAGGGCCCATTGCCTATTTTGGGCCATGTTCACAGTGCAGTACTTGCATTGGGCCATGAACGGGCCTGGTCCTCTTTCAACTGATCTGGTCAGCAGTAACTGCCCCATTGTTTGTGGCCAACATGCCATAATTACCACCTAATTATACTATATAATAATACAGACCCCCGTCAGCTGCTAAATAACAAAACAGACCAGCAGATCAGAGATTGCCCCCCTATATAAAATATACCTAATTCTTATATATCAAAACCTCATAATTTGCTATGCGGATGATCAGTGCAGGTATTCAGTGGTATTTAGAGATGACAAACGAACCATACCCCGCCCGCTCGAGAAAATGGCAGCTCCCGCCTGTTTTGCTTTTTGGCGCCAGAAACAAGCCAATCACAAGCCAGGAGACTCTGCCTCCACCCGCATGCGTGTACCCTTACACGTAGATAGCATGGTTGGCTGGCCAGATCAGGTGACCCTGGGATAGACTAGCCGCTGCCCCCGCCGCTCGCGGCTCGATCATTCTCTGTCTGGATGCCGCTAGGGAGAGCTGCTGCTGCTCAGGGGGAAAGCGTTAGGGTGTTCTATTAGCTTACTGTTAGGCAGGATGATTTCTAAAAGAACAACAGCCCTTCTTAGGGCTACAATAACGTTATAATTTTTTTTTTTTTTTTTAATTTGCAGCTAGTACCATATTGTGAGGATTTGCAGGGGACTTGCTCTACACGTGTGTGTTTAGCTCTTATGACACACATATCCACCTCAAACACCAAAGTGGGAAAATTTATTAGGGGTTTGAGTAGAATAGTCACAGTCTGCCATTTTCTTTTATTTTAACGTTTATTGGTTTTAATACTCAGTGTCCTCTCATCTTGCATAGTAGTGTGCTGTAATACTTGGCTAAAATAGCCATAGGAGAATACAAACGGCTTAATTACGCCTACAGTAGCGTTATATATATTTGATTTCTGTTGTATCTGCGGGTGGCTGTAGTTTTGTGCAGTGCATCTACTAGTAAATTGTGACAATTTGGAGTCAGACTTGCGACCACTGTGTTTTATAGTGACGCACATATCCAATCGCAAAGACCGAAGTGGGAAATTTATTAGGGCCCGGGGTTGGATTTTCAATTAGGCACATCTGCCATTTCCTTTTTTATTTTAAAGTTGTATTTTTTTCATAACTCAGCGTCATCTCATCTGGCATAGCAGTGTGCTTTCATACTTGGCTATAAAATAGCCATGCAATAGGAGGATAGCATCGTTTGGTTTTTAAAACTAAAAACACAAAAAAAAAACAAAAAAAACAAAAAAGTTAAAAAAAAAATTTCAAGTTATAACTCTCATTTTCAAAATGTTTAACCCGAGGGCTGGGGTAGAGGACGAGGGCGGGGCGTGGTCGTGTCCAACTACTGCAGGGGTCAGAGGCCGTGGTCCTGGGCGGGGTGAGACACCACCTGCTTATGAGGAGCAGGGAACGCCGCAGAGCTACACTCCCTAGTGTTCATGTCTGAAGTTACTGGGAATCGTGGTAGGCACTGTTTAGTGCCAGAACGTGCGAACAGGTGATGTCGTGGATTGCCGACAATGCTTCGTAGCAATTTGGCCACCAGTCACTCTTCCACGTCAGGTCCCACCATGTGCAACCGAAATCGGCACGTCCTCCAGCTACTGCAGCCCAGCCTCCCCTCCCCCCCAGTCTGCCTGTCTCCCTCCCAGCAATTTGCCATTGAACCCGGCCAAAATACATCGGGAGGAACTGTTTTCTGGACCATTCCACAGTCAAATCCACTGTCCGCTTTTGCTGATAGCATATTTTCTCCGATGCCCAGTTTTTCCACCAGTCCAGTCCTGTGGGGTGATGCATGACCTTGTTGACGTACTGGAGAAGTGTGTAAAGAGGTTTCCGACGATGAGGAGCACGTTTAGACAGTGGGGAGTGTTGTTCGGGGCAGGAGTCCGAATGGGGGAGCAACTGAGGGATCGGAGATGATGAGGTTGACAGACCCAAGCTTGGGTTGAGAGGCCGGGTGAAAACACAGTGCTTCTGGACGGATGAGATCCCGACCCAGAACAGGTTGGAAGAGGTCAGTGGTGTGGCAGACGGCGAGGCAGGTCCAGAGCTGGTGCATCAGCGCCCAATGTGGGTCCAACATGAGTGAAGCTCCGTGCAAGGCCTCCTGCGGCGAGGGCTAGATTTAAGAGTCTGGAGGTTCTTTAAGGAACACGGAATGAACGACAGGACTGTGGTGTGCCACATTTGTCCAAACCACGGATCAGCAGGGGTTTCCACCACTACTGCTTAACTACCCACCAGTAGGCGCAGCATATAAATGCTAAACACCCCACTCAGTGCAACAAGCGCGTTCACCTCCGGCCGTGCACACCCACTGCTCCTTCCCCACTGTGTCAGCGTAGTCAGCCCCCTCCCCGAACCCTGCCACCAAAAACCCCATCGTCCGCTCGCCTCCACGATCCTCCACAGCATCCACCAGCTTCGCTTCTCCATACCCCGAACGCTGGAGCGTAAACGCAAATATGAGTGCAACCCACCCGCCAGCACCAAGCCCTTAGTGCCCATCGCCAGATTGCTCACCTGGAGATGCTGCCCTATCGGCTAGTAGAGACCGAGCCTTTCGCAGGCCTCATGGCGGCGGGCATCCCCCTGTTCGCTCCGACATCTGATTTGGCGAGTGTGGAGAGGGAACCGCCATCTGCTGCTGAGGACGACTCTGCAGGCCCATCGCCGGCAGTATCCGAAACCTTGGGAAGAAAGGTGATTTGAGTGCCTTTGAAAGTGGCATGGTTGTTGGTGCCAGAAGGGCTGGTCTGAGTATTTCAGAAACTGCTGATCTACAGGTATTTTCACGGTCAGAGGAGAATGGGCAGACTAGTTCGAGCTGATGGAAAGGCAACAGTGACTCAAATCACCACCCGTTACAACCAAGGTAGGCAGAGGAGCATCTCTGAACGCACAGTACGTCGAACTTTGAGGCAGACGGGCTACAGCAGCAGAAGACCACAACGGGTGCCACTCCTTTCAGCATAGAACAGGAAACTGAGGCTACAATTTGCACAAGCTCATCGAAATTGGACAGTAGAAGATTGGAAAATGTGCTGGTCTGATGAGTCTCGATTTCTGCTGCGACATTCGGATGGTAGGGTCAGAATTTAGCGTCAACAACATGAAAGCATGGATCCATCCTGCCTTGTATAAAAGGTTCAGGCTGGTGGTGGTGGTGGTGTCAGGTGTGGGGAATATTTTCTTTGCACTCTTTGGGCCCTTGGTACCAATTGAGCAACGCCACAGCCTACCTGAGTATTGTTGCGACCATGTCCATCCCTTAGACACAATGTACCCAACATCTGATGGCTACTTTCAGCAGGATAATGCGCCATGTCATAAAGCTGGAACCATCTCAGACTGGTTTCTGAACATGAAATGAGTTCACTGTACTCAAATGGCCTCCACAGTCACCAGATCTCAATCCAGTAGAGCATCTTTGGGATGTGGTGGAACGGGAGATTCGCATCATGGATGTGCTACAAATTGCACGAACTGTGTGATGCCATCAGTCAATATGGACCAAAATCTTGAGGAATGCTTCCAGCACCTTGTTGAATCTATGCCAAGAAGAATTGAGGCAGTTCTGAAGGCAAAAGGGGGTCAACCTTACTAGACAGGTGTACCTAATAAAGTGGCCGGTGAGTGTATGTAGGACACCAAACATTTGTGCAAACACAGCTTAATTTATTGTTTGTGTGCATGTATTTTAGTTTGACAGCGTCAAGTATATCTTCGTTTTTTGTTTTAGTTATTTTTCATCATGTCTTAAATCATACTTTTAAATTTGCTTAATCGCAAAATTAGGACAGAAGACAATTTAGACATGGAGGCAGAGGATGCAGGCATCCCCCTGTTCGCTCCGACATCTGATTTGGCGAGTGTGGAGAGGGAAACCGCCATCTGCTGGGAGATTCGCATCATGGATGTGCAGCCGACAAATCTGCGGCAACTGTATGATGCCATCACGTCAATATGGACCAAAATCTCTGAGGAATGCTTCCAGCACCTTGTTTAATCTATGCCACAAAGAATTGAGGCAGTTTTGAAGGCAAAAGGGGGTCCAACCCGTTACTAGCATGGTGTACCTAATAAAGTGGCCGGTGAGTGTGTGTATATATATATATATATATATATACTCACCAAGTCTTCCCTGCCTACCTTCTCGCACTCCCTAATCTGCGATCCGATGGTCCGATGGCTGTGCAATAGAAATTTTGGTTTAAGATATTAATAAAGTTTCCTGTTTCAGATTTTGTTCGATTTCAATAAGGTGAAGGGCCAACTTGCAAGATGGACCTACTACAGTGACCAGTTTTGCAGGCTGCAGTGAGCAGTGAGAGTAATGCCCATGAGGGTTATTTATCATACCTTGCCCCTTGTGTGTATAATAAAGTCGCAGCCCCTCCTGCGCAACCTGATATATCAAGAGGCTCCGGCTTATTGATGTATCCAGTGGATGGCTGCACAGAGCTTATTTCTATACCAGGTCCTACCTGGCGTAGAAATATTCTGCAGTATGTGAAGTTTCATCTTTTGAGTGCTGCATCTAAAGCGGATGCCAAATGGCCCAAACTAGGTAAAAATTCCTTCTGGACCCCAATATGGCAGTAAGAGTAACTCAGTGGATCAACATCAAATTAACCAAATGTTTTGTTCCCATAATATGTGATAATTTTTTTCTCAAGAAAACCATTCCACAAATCCACTGCTCTGATGATGCCCTCTGTCTTTGCCAGGTGTCTGGGAATAACAAGACTTTTGAAAAGATCTCTGTACTGCCCCTTTAGATATTTGTACATTCTAATTAGGTCACCCCTTACTCTTTTTTCTCCAAAGCTGAATAACCGCAGGGATTGTCATTTATCTGCCCAATCCCTTCATAAGCTTTGTTACTCTCCTCTGCACCCATTTTAGCTCATCTATGTGCATTTTATATACAACATTATACATAATGTATGGTCTGACCAGTGTTTTCTATAAGGGCAAACCTATGGGGGAGATTTCACTGTTTTTACTCCAGTTTTCTGTCTTAAAAGCAGTGAAATAATCACAAATTCTTGTTCACTGCAAGAATTTGTGATTATTATAGCAACTACACCTCCACAGCATGGGGGCATGGAGGGGGCATGGAGGGGGCATGGAGGGGGCATGGAGGGGCGCAAAACTATGCCAGGACGGACCTGGCGTTGTTTTGCAGGCATCTTTGCTACCCGGTGGATACATAGGTTTTTTTTTATTCAGAAATACAGTATAGCATATCTAATATTTTCCCAGCAACCAATGTTAAACTCACAGGTCTGTAGATTACAGGCTCGCTTTTTGATGCGTTAGTTGAAGCCCCCCATGATAAGTTACTGTATGTGTTTTGACTTGTTAGTACATCTTCTGCATCCACCATTATACTTGGAGTCTTGTACTAAACCCCTTGTAATATTTTGTTATTCATTTTTTCTTTCCTTATCTCCACCCATGGGGTACCAGCCCCCAATCCATGGACCCAATCAGCTCCACCTGCACCATACCCTCGGTTACATTTACAATGGGCCACTAGAGAGGCTGGTACCCCTCCTCCAAGATTTTTTTAATTTTTTGTCTTTTTGAAGATCCAAACAGAATTTAATTAAAAATAATCTTTACCAAAAGAAAAAAAGGGCAAAAATAGTAAGCTCACAAACAATGGCAAGGACCCTGATTATTTGTACACTGTACATCCCTACTCTTAAAAAAACCAAAAAAAATTATTAATGAAAACAAGGGTATGCTATGGATGAAAACTGCTCTTCAATAAAAATACCAGCAAAACCAGGCTTACCATGATGTATCTGATCCAGAGATAGATTGTGTAGAATAAGTCTGAGGTCAGCATATGTTTCCTATAAAGTATCTGGACAAAGTTGTGCAGAAACACTTGAATGACTAGCTTCACATTGTCCAGAGGTACACTCCACAGACTGTCTTGTCCAGGAGAGGAGTTAGTTGCGTTCATCCAAACTACGCCTGGGGAATGCTGCAACACATGAGAGGGGGGGCAGTGTGCCGTTCCTCAGGAGGAATTGATTGCCATGAGTTGGTGCTCTGAAAGATGATCCCCTAAAATCAAAGTCAGTTGTGCAAACACACAAAAAAATGTCAGAGGTCTTATAAAGGGGCTGTAAGACGCCTATGATATCAATGGCCAGCCTCCTGTAATTTTTGCACAAAAATGGGTGACATGTTGATGACACTCGGGACGTTTTTGAGCCCATAAGGCTCCGAATCAGTTGATACACTGAAGACATGTGGGATGGACTGGCAATGGATCTTTTGTTTGCAGCCCAAGAAGTCTGCAAAAAAAAGATCCTGATTGTTGTTCCTATTGTATAACAGGTATAAGATGTGAGACATTGTTTGTGTTTTCAGTTTGGAAGCGTTTCACACTTCACATTACTTCTACATTAGTGATAATCTTATTATAATATCTAAATGAACCATTATACTAAATTAAAGAAACCTACCATTTGAGTTCACGCATTATGAACCAAACATACCTTGAGAATGCTGTAGCTTCATTGAAGCAGAAACATATCTTGTTTAATCTCTGAGCTAAGTGGTTTTGCTGAAAAAAACTATTATAAAATTCAGGACCTTGGGAAAGCTGGATGCCTACATAAACATATTACACACGGAGCTTCCTGAACTGTGCAGACATTACTAATCAACCTGAGCTGGATCACTCATACACAGCATCTGGGGGATGGTGCAGCGATTGATTACTTCTCCCTCTCAAGGATAACAGAGTGATTACATCATTCTGTGGTGCAGTGCATAACTAATGTGAGAAGAGGAGCCACAGAGCTTCATTAGCAGAATTTTATAATTGTTTTATCAGCAAAACCACTCAGCTCAGGGATTAACCAAGATGTGATCCTGCATCAGTGTAGCTACAGCATTCTCAACGTATGTTTGCTTCATAATGCATCAAATCAAATGGTAGATTCCTTTAAGTAATGAATGTTATAATCTTACTATACTATTTATAATTATTTAGCTTCAGTTATTAAGCGTGAAATGTTGGAATGGAGATTCAACAAATATGTGTGCTGTGAAACACATTAAACTTTTATCTGCACTGCAGACTATAATTAAGATATATAGCTGAAGAATAAATTATGGTAATTCACCTTGGAGCAGATTCAGAATGAAACAAAATTTGCAGAGAGGTACGGTTAATCTTTCCACTTTATGGCAGCTGAAACCATCACACCACTTACTCTATTATTATATGGAGATATAAATGAAATTGCTTGGCACACTATGGGATGGGTCTAATTTAATACATTTCCATTTTTGTAATTATGGTGGCGCCTAATGTAGCAGTCAAAGGCACAATAAATGACAGATTTTAAAAAATATTAATGTGCAGCTGAAATGCAGTATATTTCTTCTTTCCAGAAATGCATTAATCTTGTAGCATGAAATATAAAAATTAGGGTAATTAATATATGTTGTTGTTTTTTTCCTTATAAGACAAACATCTTAAACAAATTCTGCAATGAAAAGATGTAAAAGAATTTCTACCCTTCATTTAAAAATTGGCACCAGGTAAATCTGTTTACTTCACTTATATACATACAGCATTGACTATTTGATATAATTTTTTCTTTTTTTACTGCCTTCATTGTTGTTTTGATATGATTCTTATCCTCAAATGGGTTTCATCACATCTGCTGGAAACAATAGAAAAATGTAGCATATTTTCTGTGGCAAAGTAAGAATATGTTGTAGCTAATTAAATCAGGTAGAAACAATGAACCAGTAAACATAAACACATACAAACATGAAGTCTGATGACTAGTCCGAATCTATATAAAAAAATGTAAGAATAAATAATATTAAAATAGCAAGAATCACTAAGAATAAAACTTGTGATGCACAAATGTATAAAATACACAATTTACATGTAAAGGCCAATACATGAGAATAAGGCTGAAAGATGAAACACATCAACATACTCCCTTGATACTCTTATTTAGAACCTGCAGCACCAAACATTTGAGTTTAAAAATCCAGAACATCATTCTATGTTTTAATCTTTGAAACCTATGGGGGCATAATTATCAGTTTGTTCTATAGGTGTGATGGTGAACTCTTAAATTCTGTTTCCATGATGGACTGCTCATTGTTGCTATGATATCCATATTCTTAACCCCTAAGAAAATATTTTCTTAGCCCCTACACGCACCAGGATGTTATAGTACATCCCTGCAGGAAGATACTTCCCACGCGGGGATGTGCTTTAAGGTCCCGCTTCTGGCACATGTTCCCTAACAGAGCCAGCACCAGAAGCAGCGGCTGTCAGCTGTATATCACAGATGACACCACACTCCAACACTCACGATCGCAGCCGACTCCGATTGTGACTGTTAACCCATTACACGCCTCAGTCAAGCATGACTGCGGGGTGTAAGGGTCTTTCCCTTATGGATCGGATCCCCATGCTGCTTACTGTGGGATCCGATCCACTTCTGGGCAGCCCCAAGGTCTGCCAAGTGCCCCGTGGCTGCCCGATGTACTTGGAAGTCAGACCCTTTCCATGTCTGACTGTAAACTGTCCACGCATGCGTCTGAATGCTCAGACAGTTTACACTGCTCTACAATGAATTAGTATTGTAGAGCAGTGTATTGAACTTGAACCAGCGATCAGAGCATAGCTGGTTCAAGTTCAAGTGTGCATAAGTTAAAAAAGTTTAAAAAAGTAAAATTTAACATTAGAATAAATAAAAAATAAATTCATAAAAATATAAGCCCCTAAACTGTCACTTTCCCATAAAAACATTTAATAAAGTATTAAAAACACAAATACACAAAAAAAAACCACATATTTAGAATTGCTGCATTCGTAACATAATGCATAATTGTAACATAATCTGTATAATAAAACAGAATCGTTACTGGACCTGCACAGTAAACACTTAAAAAACGCTAAAACGGTTCCGAAAAAAGATTATTTTTAATTAATCCCTTTCAAAAAATGCTCCAAAAAGTGATTAAAAAAATGTTACACCACTAAAAAGAACAACACTTCTCGCAAAAAATAAGCCCTTAACCAGATTTGTCAGCCAGAAAATAAATTAAAAAGTTATGCATATGAAAAGATGGTGATGCTAAAATCAACAGGATTTTCTCCAAATTAGTTTTTATGCAGTAAAATTGATTAAAATAGACAAAACCCCCACATATTTGGTATCGCTACATCCAAGACAATCTGCATAATGAAACAGAATTATTATTGGATCCGCTAAGTGAATCCCGTAAAAAACAACCTAAAAAGAACTCTCCGAAAAAAAGATCATTTTTAATTAATACCCTTTAAAAATGTTTTAAAAAGTGAAAAAAGTTGCCCAATCTAAAATAAGACCACAAAAAGTGCGTTTCTCGAAAAATATAAGCCCTTAACCAGATTTGTGATGCTTAAATTAACATTTTTGCCAAATTACTTTTTATTCAGTAAAATTTGGAAAAAAGTAAAAAAAATCTATATAAATGAGGTCTTTTCTTCTGGTGGCGACCCATAGAATACAAATAATATACAATTTTTATGGTATGGTAAATGGGCCAAAAAAAAAACCCAAAAAATATTCCAAAAAATTGATGATTTTCATTTCCTCCACCAACAAAGAGTTAATAAAATCTTACCAATTAGCTATAGATGCCCCAAAATGATGTACCAGAAAAGTGCATCTCTTGTGTCAAAAAATTAAGCCCCTATAGTTCCACATTAAAAAAAGAAAAAAAATTATAGCCTCTACAATGTGACAATGTAAATCTGCTCTGAATGGCACCTCGTTTCCTTCTATGCCCGGCCGTGCGCCCATACAGCAGGTAACCACCACATATGGGGTGTACGCGTGAGAGATTGAGTATCAAACTTTGTGGAGTCTTTTTTCATTTAATCCATTCAAGTCTATGGGGATGCATCAAAAACACATTGCACTCGCGAGCATTCATAGTTTATACGGTTGAAAAAAGACACTTGTCCATTAAGTTCAACCAAGGAAGGGTAGGGATTGGATGAGGAAGGGATTTAGGGGAAACAATTCTATATAACATAACAATCAATGTTATATAGGTGTAAAAAGGCATCTAGACCCTTCTTGAAGCTCTCTGCTGTCCCTGCTGTGACCAGTGCCTGAGGCAGGCTATTCCACAGATTGACAGTTCTCATAGTAAAAAAGCCCTGTCGCCTCCGGTGATTAAACCTTGATTTCTCCAAACGGAGACAGTGCTCTCTCAAGTGCAATACGTTTTAAATGGATGGGTTGCTAGGTGATGTGAAAAAAAGTCAGGAAGGAGACAGGAAGTAGTGTGCATGTGTAGGCCTGGGACATTTCTCAGTAATAGTGTGCTGCTTTGTGTCTATTTACAGAGATGCCCAGAACCGTTGATGTGGAGAAACTTATCTCTAGGTTCAAGACCGTCCTACATTGTGGGATAATCGGAGGAACGATTACCATGATCGTTTCAAGAAGGAGACGATATGGCTGGAGATCAGCAAGAAGCTCTTAGGCCAAAAGTGGTCTAAAATGTCCGCAGATGAGCACGAGTTTGCATGTAAGTTTTATCATACTTTTTTGTTCTTTTAAATGTTCTATTTCAAAGTGTGTATTTTAACAGTGTGTTACTATTTTGAGGTAATGACTTTGCCTCTGTTTTTACGTTCAGCAGCGGTGGCGGAGCTGCCGCAACCAATTTAAGAAAGATATGCGTGCCCAAGAAGGCCACAGTGGCTCATCACGCTCCCGAAAGCGTCCCTATTGCTATCGTGAGCGATGAGTTTTTTAACCGACATTTTTTCCATGAGCCCATAAGTTAGCCTTTTTTTTCAATTTTAAAGGGATCTTGTGTGTCTATACATGTGCCTTATAATAGTTTTTGCAGTATATATAGTTGTGAGCAATTGCACATGTATGTTTTTTCTACACTAACAGGCCACTTTATTAGGTACACCTGTCCAACTGCTTGTTAACACTTAATTTCTAATCAGCCAATCACATGGTCAAGACAATCTCCTGCAGTTCAAACCGAGCATCAGTATGGGGAAGAAAGGTGATTTAAGTGTCTTTGAAGGTGGCATTGTGGTTGGTGCCAGAAGGGCTGGTCTGAGTATTTCAGAAACTGCTGATCTACTGGGATTTTCACACACAACCATCTCTAGGGTTTACAGAGAATGGTCCGAAAAAGAAAAAACATCCAGTGAGCGGCAGTTCTGTGGGCAGAAATGCCTTGTTGATGCCAGAGGTCAGAGGAGAATGGGCAGACTGTTGCCTTTCTATCAGCTTGAACCAGTGACTCAAATCGCCACCCGTTACAACCAAGGTAGGCAGAAGAGCATCTCTGAACGCACAGTACGTCGAACTTTGAGGCAGATGGGCTACAGCAGCAGAAGACCACACCGGGTGCCACTCCTTTCAGCTAAGAACAGGAAACTGAGGCTACAATTTGCACAAGCTCATCGAAATTGGACAGTAGAAGTTTGGAAAAACGTTGCCTGGTCTGATGAGTCTCGATTTCTTCTGCGACATTCGGATGGTAGGGTCAGAATTTGGCGTCAACAACATGAAAGCATGGATCCATCCTGCCTTGTATCAACGGTTCAGGCTGGTGGTGGTGGTGTCATGGTGTGGGAAATATTTTCTTGGCACTCTTTGGGCCCCTTGGTAACAATTGAGCATCGTTGCAACGCCACAGCCTACCTGAGTATTGGTGCTGACCATGTCCATCCCTTTATGACCACAATGTACCCAACATCTGATGGCTACTTTCAGCAGGATAATGCGCCATGTCATAAAGCTGGAACCATCTCAGACTGGTTTCTTGAACATGACAATGAGTTCACTGTACTCAAATGGCCTCCACAGTCACCAGATCTCAATCCAGTAGAGCATCTTTGGGATGTGGTGGAACGGGAGATTCGCATCATGGATGTGCTACAAGCCGCAGCAACGTGTGTGATGCCATCATGTCAATATGGACCAAAAATCTCTGAGGAATGCTTCCAGCACCTTGTTGAATCTATGCCACGAAGAATTGAGGCAGTTCTGAAGGCAAAAGGGGGTCCAACCCGTTACTAGCACGGTGTACCTAATAAAGTGGCCGGTGAGTGTATGTAGGACACCAAACATTTGTGCAAACACAGCTTAATTTATTGTTTTGTGTGCATGTATTTTAGTTTTGACAGCGTCAAGTATATCTTCGTTTTTTTGTTTTAGTTATTTTTCATCATGTCTTAAATCATACTTTTAAATTTGCTTAATCGCAAAATTAGGACAGAAGACAATTTAGACATGGAGGCAGAGGATGCAGGCATCCCCCTGTTCGCTCCGACATCTGATTTGGCGAGTGTGGAGAGAGAACCGCCATCTGCTTCTGAGGACGACTCTGCAGGCCCATCGCCGGCAGTATCCGAAACCTTGCAGGTGGATGAACCAGGGGAAGGACGAAGTGCATTTCCTGTCCCCTGAGGACGTCGTTCAAGAAGGGCTGTCCCTGGGCGAGTGGTGGATGAGACGGTATTAAATTATTTGTGCCGAAGGCCACAGGAGGATGAAATCTTGCGGACCACATGTGCCGGGTGCCGCAAGAACACCTCCTCCGGTGTCAGGGGGCATTTACAATTTTCTTGATGCTCTGTCCTGCTCCCCACGACAATCCCACTCCGGTATTTGAGGCCCTGGAGCGTGGCGATTGTATGGACATATTTCTTCCCCCTGACCCCTGCCTCTGCCACCACCACCACCTCAAGCCCACCAGAGTTTTTATTCAGGCACATACCCTGGCCAAGAATTCAGCCATTCCCACAGCCAAATTTTTTGGTTCTGGTGCTCCTATGCACCAACCACACCAGCATATGCTAGTGCCAGCCACATTATCATGCACGGCCATCCTCTGGGGTAGTTCCCTACCTTCCCCAGCAACACATTTTCCAGCACAAGAGCTGAGAAGCCAGATTCACCTCACAACACTTTGTATTTGTATATATTTCTATGTTTTGTGTTTTTAGGCTATTCTGCCTTTTTTTCTGGGGCTCATTATATTTGGCCATAGTGGGCCTTTTTTTTTTTTGTAAATAATTTGATTAAAAATTGTTTATATACATTTTTTGGTCTTCAGCATTTTTTCATAAATAGAGAATATATAGATTTGGGTAGTGTCTTGATATATGAACAATTTTTCAGATACATACGTAGTATAAACGAAAAGTAAAAACAACAAATGGAATCCAAATTACCAATACATATTCTTACACATCCAAATCACCCCCAGTAGACATAAATAATCAGTAAAATGATTTCGAATACCATTACAGCGAAAGCAGGCTTGCATGATGAGTGGGTTCAGTAGTAGCAACATCTGCAGATATTTCTGGCTGTGGGTTCTCAGGCCGGTCATACATACAACAATAATTATTGAAATTACATATCTTTTGACACAAATGGCTTTTTGGGGAGATAGCTGCATTGATGATTGAAAACCCTCCATCTGCTAGCCAAGATCCAAATGTGCACTCCACAAAACGACGAGCCCGGCCCAGCCGAACATTAAATTTCTGCGTCTAAAATTCAACCCACAGCGTGGGAAAGGGCGCATAACATGATATGAGAGTGCAAATCCATCACTGCCACTATAACAAATGGTAAAGAGGGCCCTGAAGAACCGGCCCAAACACGGGTTCAGGAATGTCAAGCTGACGGTCTGATACGCTTTGACCTTCGAGAAGCACAGAATATACCAGCATCAGCAGCAGAACCATGGGACCCAATATCTACAATTATAAAACGGTAGTTACTGTCAGCTAGTGCTAACAAACCCCTGAGAAATACCGTTTTAATTAAAATATCTGGAACAGAGTTTGGTGGCTACGTACACGTATATGTTTGCCATCCAAGGCGCCAATACAATTAGGAAATTTGCATTTTCCTGAAAGCCATGAGCATATCTAGCCATTGCTGACATTTGGGGGACGCATCATGGTGCGTCTCAAATGGGACCAAATAACAACACATGTGTGAATCAATGCATGTAATGGTCGAAGTCCCCTCAGGAAAGTAAAATAGAGGGATGAAACGTAATTCCAGTAGCAAGAAACTAAAAGAAAAAGAATAAAAAAGTTAATAACAGTTTAAATAAATAACAAAAAATATATTAATATATACATTACCGTAGGGTGATCAGAAGACTCTCTCTCCACAGAAATACATTGAATGTGATGCAGGACGAAGCTCCGCCACCAATGATCAAACAAGGTGATGGATGAGCGACAAAAGCGAATAACTTCGTGGTCTTTGCGGACGTCAAAAACAAAGTATGAAAGACACTTGGTACCGAATTAGAATCATGTGATTTAAAAACGTGTGTGAAAAGCGCAAAAACGCTAATGACTCCAAGGAAAAAGGAACAAAAACGCAGCCAAAAAACATCCGTTTTTCACGCATGCACCTGACGTGATCTCGCAACGCAAGTGTGGAAGGGGCCTTAGGCCTCTCAACGTCTATTATAAGTTGAGCAGATCCATCAAATATGGGTTCTGCGGATTTCCCAAAAATTAGAAAAATTGGTCAAATTCTGAGCCTCATAACATTTCTAATAAATGTGGGAAATCTTAAAAAAACATGCCAACATAAGCAGACATTGGAAATGTAAGTTTGAAATTTATTTGGGAGCTATGACTATCTGCATCAAAAAGTAGATAATTTAGAACTTTGAAAATAAAAATTTTCAAAATTTTTACCAAATTTCATTTTTTTCATAACTAAACACAAAGACTTCATCCAACTTTTTAAACTAATTTGAAGTACATGTGTCACGAGAAAACAATCTCAAAATCCCCTGGATATCTTATAGAGTTCCAAAGCTATATAAAACACTTATAGTGACACAGGGCAGATCTGAAAAATGGGACCGCGTCCTAAAGGCCAAAATAGGCTGAGTGCCAAAGGGGTTTAAAGTGGTTTAAAGTACCGAATTCTATGTTCTATATTTTGCAGTCCACATGTACGCTCTATCAGGTTAAGACATAGTCAAAACTGCAATTTAGAATTTTCTTTAGAGTACTTATCTTTGTTGCACGAAGGGCAAAAAATCTTTCCGTTTATTAGTATAGTCAACAGAGCACCTACATTTGGCGTGACTATATTTGCAGCTGCCCACAATGTTTGTAACAGACTTTCAGCATATAGTTACGTATATACTTGAGTAATAGCCAACCCGGGTATAAGCCGAGGCACCTCATTTTAACACAAAAAACTGGGAAACCTATTGACTTGAGTATAAGCCTAGGGTGGGAAATGCATTGTTCATAGCCTCCCAATATATAGCCAGCAAGCCCATGCCCCTGTTATATAGCCAGCACCTTTCCCCTAGTATTAGGCTGTTAGCCCATGTCCCCTGTTATATACCAGCAGCCCCCTTGTACATAGCCAGCACCTGCCCCTGTCAGGGCCACATCTGCCATGTAGGCAAGATGAAAATCTCACCTCAGGCGAAATTTGGGCCATAATGTGGGTGATCGTGTGGTCTGGAACCCACATGAAAAATCAAAATGTTAATTTTCGCCTCAGGCAGCAAATACCCTAGAATCAGTCTGCCCCTGGTAATAGCCAGCCCCCATCCTCCTAATAGCCAGCAGCCCCCATCCCCAGTTATAGCCATGGCAGCCCCCCCAGTAAGTAATGTGCCCACACAGCCCCCCAGTCAGTAATGTGCCCACACAGCCCCCCAGTCAGTAATGTGCCCACACAGCCCCCCAGTCAGTAATGTGCCCACACAGCCCCCCCCAGTCAGTAATGTCCCACACAGCCCCCAGTCATAATGTCTCACACAGCCCCCCAGTCAGTAATGTCCTCACACAGCCCCCCAGTCAGTAATGTCCCTCACACAGCCCCCAGTAAGTAATGTGTCCACACAGCCCCCCCAGTAAGTAATGTGTCCACACGCCCCCCAAGACTTCTCACCAGCCCCAGTAGAAATGTTCTCACAACACCCCAGTAAGAAATGTTCTCACACAGCCCCCCAGTAAGTAATGTTCTCACACAGCCCCCCAGTCAGTAATGTGTCCACACAGCCCCCCAGTAAGTAATGTGTCCACACAGCCCCCCAGTAAGAAATGTTCTCACACAGCCCCCAGTAAGAAATGTTCTCACACAGCCCCCCAGTAAGAAATGTTCTCACACAGCCCCCCAGTAAGTAATGTTCTCACACAGCCCCCCAGTAAGCAATGTTCTCACACAGCCCCCCAGTAAGCAATGTTCTCACACAGCCCCAAGTAATGTGCGCACACAGCCACCCAGTAATATGCCCCACACAGCCCCCCAGTAAGTAATATGCCCCACACAGCCCCCCCAGTAAGTAATATGCCCCACACAGCCCCCCCAGTAAGTTGTGTCCACACAGCCCCCCCAGTAAGTAATGTGTCCACACAGCCCCCCAGTAAGAAATGTTCTCACACAGCCCCCCAGTAAGTAATGTCCTCACACAGCCCCCCAGTAAGAAATGTTCTCACACAGCCCCCAAGTAATGTCCTCACACAGCCCCCAGTAAGTAATGTCCTCACCAGCCCCCCAGTAAGTAATGTCCTCACACAGCCCCCCAGTAAGTAATGTCCTCACACAGCCCCCAGTAAGTAATGTCCTCACACAGCCCCCTATTAAGTAATGTGCCCACACAGCCCCCCAGTAAGTAATGTGCCCCACACAACCCCCTATTAAGTAATGTGCCCACACAGCCCCCCAGTAAGTAATGTCCTCACACAGCCTCCCAGTAAGTAATTTCCTCACACAGCCCCCTATTAAGTAATGTGCCCACACAGCCCCCAGTAAGTAATGTCCTCACACAGCCTCCCAGTAAGTAATTTCCTCCACACAGACCCCCATGTTGTCCCCCTTCCCTAGCCCTTGTCATGACTCCCCCCTAACCTAACCCATTACATCCCGAGGATACAGATCATGATGAGAGAGGGAAGGAATCTCCCGGGCAGCGGGCAAGATGTCCTGCTGACCCAGGGATCCGGGCACACCGGCAAAAGATCCGGTCGTCATGATCCCCGATATTTTTGACCTAGCGATTTCCCTGGTACTATTGGCCCGAGGGGGCCCCGGCACTAGCCCGGTTAGCCGGATGCTGGCACCAGGCCTGCAGGATCATCTCATCTTCCACCAAAATCAGGGGACAGCTATGACACAACAGTACACATAAACATCCTGGTACCTACTACATCTATCGTAAAGAAACCATCTGTAACAGTTCTTGTTACCTAAACAAATTGCCATCCACCACTACTACTCTCAATTCTATTTCGCAATCTCAAATCACAAGAGTGCAACTATTAGATCTGACCCTTCTGGATTATCTACAGACTAAGGCGCATTCACCCACATGATGGGGGACGTATATATGGCCATATATGTCCCCTACACTTCTATTGGCTATGGCATCATACGGGTGGTACGGTGCAGAAATCCTTTACCATACTGTTCATGTAATCACTTGCAAAAGTTTGCCATTATACACACCTTCCACCTTTGGCCAATAAATACTGAACATTCTTAAGGGTCACTGGAAACATACTATGTAAAGCTTTCTCAGATCACTAGGTGGCCCATTCCTGTGTTTGAACTGTATCTATGTACCAATGTACGCCTTCTTCTTCCTCATACTGGCAAGAAATTCTATATGAGGCTATTTCACAGTCAGACAACATTTTGTCCCCATCCATAAAAATAAACTCATATTACCTCTTCCCACGCATTTTTCATGCTATGCAACCACAAATCTGGCGCAATTGAAATTCAGGTGAGACAGGTACCTCTTCCAAGGAGAAGGAAACAGGATCCCGCCTCCTAAAAAAAAAAAAAAGGCTTATTGGATTCATACTAACATCATTGGAACATTGAGGACTCAACCGAGAGTATGAGTACTCAGTTTTATCTATAAGGTCTCGTTGACTGTTTTATACAGGTAGTCCCCGGGTTACGTACAAGATAGGGTCCGTAGGTTGTTTCTTAAGTTGCATTTGTATGTAAGTCGAAACTTATATTTACAATTGTAGTTTCCAGACATTTTTTTTTTTTTTGCCCCAGTGACTTGGAGTTTCAAATGTTTTTTGCTATAATGGGACCAAGGATTATCAATAAAGCTTCATTAACAGACACCTTACAGCTTATCATTGCAGCCTGGGACATAGTAAATCCCCAGAAAAGCTTCACCAAAAGGTCACAATGGGCGAGGGGTCCGTCTGCTAGATTGGGTGTGTCTGTAAGTCGGGTGTCCTTAAGAAGGGCACCGCCGTAATGTTTTATTTTTTTTTTCATTTCTCGCAAGTTTCTAATACCAAACTGTATATTTCTCTAACAGAGAAGATAATAATCCACTTCCCAACTAGTCGTGGTAAGATTTAATGCACACATAATATAGTCCTGTTACATTCATTCATACGTCTCCAGCATGCAGTTTTTCTCATCCATTCATATACTCATATCCCATTCATAGATAAGAGTCTCTTATACCTTGATTTCACAGTACAATTATTCTTCCCTAGACTATTTCTCTTATACATCATCCAGCTCCACTCTCTATACACTAACATTACATCTGTTCTCCCAATATACGGCACGCAGGCGCCATGAGTCTCTGGGCATCACACAGCTAGTCATATAGGAGACACACCTGTGGCGTGCCTTCCAACATAAATATCTGGTCAGCTGGCAACCATGCCAGCGCATCCTCGGCGTGTGGTAGCATGATTACAGAGCCCGCAACATACCCTAACACACACAGCACTGGTAAGCAATATTTCTTTAGTTGTACAGTCTATTTATTCATTTATTTTCAGAGCATGGAGCCTCCGGTGGTTTATGATGTCATGATTCTGATTTCTCTTTGTATGCGTTCATAGAAGTGAACCAGTTTATTGTTCCATGCATTCGTTCGTTGCCATACACCCGACCATATACAGGCGGCTTCCCTACTTAGAATCACCACGACCCCTAGTTACAAACGGACCTCTGGATTTTGGTAATTTACTGTACTTTAGCCTTAGGCTACAATAAACAGCTGTAACAGTTATTAAAGGTGTCTGTAATGTAAGCTTTATTGTTAATCCTGGTTCTTATGATGACCCAAATTTTTAAAATCCAATGTCATAGAGACCCAAATTTTGCCTGGAGTACAATTATAAAGTATACAGATCCGACTTACATACAATTCCAACTTAAGAACAAACCTGTAGAACCTATCTTGTACGTAACCCAGGGAACCGCCTTGTATTAGATAACGTTGTTTGTAGTTGTAACCATAAACTCAAATTTAACATACTCATACCTGTGATCATATTCTATTAGTATGCATAGCCTACTTCGAAAACAACTTATATAAAAGGTGTCCATAGCCTATATGTATTATACCTCCTATTTTGTTTATTTTTTCCATTTTGTTTTCATTTTACAGTGTTCAAAAGGCCCCAAATTGGCTGAAACGTCCTAGTATACACTATGCTATAGTGTATGTTTAAATAAACCTTTACAAGCATAACAGCCTTTACTTTGGATTACATATGGAGCTGGAACGCCAAGACTGGTTCATCCCCTCCCGGTTTGCAGACTGCAGAATTATTACATTACAATTATTTCTATGCCGCCTACCTGGAGTAGGAAATAAATGCAGCTGCAACAGTCTGGACCACTCCCTGGCCGCACCCCGTCACCTCTTCATGCCTCTCCGTGCTGCCATGGCGTCACTTAATAGACGAAAAAATAAATAAAATGAATAGAACTCAATAAAATCGAATTAGTTCATACAACCTAATTTGAAAAACATCATGCAAACAAGTCCCACAATCAACTCCTGCTACCCCTGACCAACTTGGCACTGCTACACTTGACCAATACAGGTGCCAATATTTTGCCACACATAAAAATGTTAATAAAAAAGTGATCATTAGGATGTACAATTCTAAAATGGTATTGATGGAATCATCATCTTATCCTTCAAAAAAATTATTAAAAATAAGGTGTTTACTTATCTCGCACAGTATCTGACTGTTCTCTTTCAAAGGTGTTCCTGCAACCCATATCGCGGGTTGCGGGCTCACCTGTGCCCCTCACTGCCACGGCACAGGCGCCACTCACCTGAACTGCTCCTGATTCCCGTCCTTGCTCCTGTGCATGCCGACCCTAGTGCTTCCTAGTGCTTCTGCTTCAGGAAATTTAAGGGCCCAGAAGGGTATTCATGCGTTCCGTGTCTCCTGCATTCCTGTATGTTCCTGTGTATCCTGCGTTCCTGCTTCCCATGTGTTACTGCTCTGAGTTCCTGTGGTTCTACGTTCCTGTGTGCCTGTGTTTTCCCGTTCTATCTGCCTCGACCTCCCATTGTGACCTCGGATTGGACTTGATGTTGCATCTCTCCGCCTTCCTGACCGGTGACTGTCCACTGGCTAAGGTACCTCGACCTCGGCTGACCACCATGGGTTAGTCGCACTGTGGAATCACCTGATGTACCCTGCTGCGCAAAGTCTTCCTGCTTTGTGGTGGGCTTTGGTGAAACCAGGTCCACTTAGACTCCGGTCCCAGGGGTCGGCTTGAACCACCTCTCGCGTAGGTCCAGTGGAATCCACACATCCCGAATCCTGACACGTAAGATCCGGCATGAATCCCGCCGAGGTATCCTTCCCGTTGGCCGACCTTGCCACCATTGTGGTCCACATCTTGGCAGATTGCCACTCAACGCGAACAGCTGGGACAAGTCACCGCCTGCTGCAACAGCTGCTAGCCACCCAGCAAGACAGCAACAGGTCCTGAGGTGCTCCTGTGGCTTCTGCTAACCCAGTCTGTCTTCGCTACTGAAACCTAGGCTACAGTTGTCTATGATCGGCAAGTATGATGGAGGTCCCCAAGTTGTGTGCAGGGGCTTTAAACTCAGTGCTCCCTGCTCATAAATAAGAACTCCCAAACCAATGCATCTCAATCATCACAGAGCGATCCAAGTGGCATTCATCGTCTGGCCTCCTCTCCGGGAAAGCCCTGGCCTGGGCTACCCTCTTTGGGACAGAGGTGACTCGGTCACGGCTACTCTCACAGCATTCTGGCATGTTCGTCCATGTTTGAAGAACCTGCCGGGCTCTCTCGACTGAGAATGTGCTGTTAAATCTGCACCAAGGGAACTCTTCCTGGTAGAATATGCGTCCAGTTTTCTGTACACTGGCCTCGAACTCTCTCCTGGGACAGAAACACGGCCTTGTCACAGATATTCAAAAAGGGACTCTCCTCTCACTTTAAGGATGCTTGGCCACTCGTGATTTGCCATTTAGGGAGTGTGCCAGATCCAGATCATCTGCTTTCTTGGACTCCGGTTCCGCAGGGAACTTTGTGGATGTCGCTCTGGTCTCCCCCGGCATCACATCCCAGTGTGTCGTCGTTGGTCATCTCCTCTGTCAGTGCCCAAATCCTCTGTGACCTGGTACGGTACTGCACCATACCTCTGTTCTTGCAGGTCGTGTGCTGCACAAGGAGAGACTGTCCTTTTATGTCCACGTCCTCCATCCTGGTTGGGCCTTCCGTGGTGCCGCTCTCATGCACCAGTAGTCCACTAGATGATTGGGGGGGAATTGTTTGTTGGGGTCCAGAGTGCCAGTCCCGCTGTATGATGGTGCCTCTACTAGTAACTGTTTG
Organism: Engystomops pustulosus; assembly: GCA_019512145.1. NCBI lineage: Eukaryota > Metazoa > Chordata > Amphibia > Anura > Leptodactylidae > Engystomops > Engystomops pustulosus. The sequence goes on along the minus strand of CM033641.1, from coordinate 124,701,612 downwards.
GTATCCTCCTCGTGTCCCCAAGCCCTTGAAGGTCTACCAACGTGTTACCAGGGACTTCACTGACGTGTTCTCCATAAAACAGGCAGAGACTTTGCCCACCTCACCATCTATGACTGCCCTATTCATTTGTTGCCGGTACCTCTCCTGCCCAGGTCTGGACGTACCTGCTCTCCGTTCCCGGAGACCACACGCTATGTCGGAATATATCATTGAAAAACCTCCAAAGAGTTTCAAGGAACAAGTCTCTCTCTGCAGGGCGCCGGATTCTTTTTTGTTACAAGAAGGACGGCTCCTTGCATCCTTGCATTGACTATCATGGACTTAATAGGATCACGGTTAAGAACCACTATCTGTGTCTTAGGGCGCGCCCACCCGGCTTCAAAAAAATTTAAAGGGCCATCACACCATTAATTGGCGCTGGCCAGTTTTCCCAGGCAGCTATTAAAACCTGCCTCTCCCTAACACCCCAACAATCTTTGTGTCACACAGCCTAGAAAAAGGTCCCCAGTATATTCTTGCGCGTTCCTGTTTCTCTTGGCGCTCCTGTGTGTGTTTCCGGTGTATCCTGCGTTCTGCTCCTGATTTCACATGTTCCTCGCTTCCTTTGTGCATGTGTTCCATTCCAACTGCCGTTGCTGACACCCGGAGTGCACTTGACGTTGCATCTCTGCCACCTGCCCTGACCCTGTGCGCTGGAACCTGACACCTGAGACTGTCTTCTGCTTAAGGGTACTCGACCTCGTGCCACTGTGTGGCTAGTGGCACCTGTGGAACGAGTTGGGGTACCCTGTCTGCAGCAAGTCCATTCCGCTTTGCGGCGGGCTCTGTGAAGACCAGGTGACACTTAGACTCCGGTCCCAGATGTCGGCAATTAATTATCTCTTTGGAGACCCTGCTTTTAAATATAAGAGTTTTTAATATTGTGGCTCTTGATTATATATATAATTATATCACATACACCCTAAGCAATAGACATACAGTAGAAAAGGGTGCATTTTATCACTGGTGGGAGTGATGGCGTGAATAGTAAGGTAATCAAGGTTCCTGACGTGGCTAGGTAGTGAAGTAAGCACTTCTCCATTTCCAAAGAACGGGTCTTTCACATGGCCTAGAGAAGAGAGTGCCTGGACCAACATTGGAAAAATGCTTTATTTCATAACCTGGCAAGTGACATGTAATTATTCAGGTATGTTTTGGCTGTATAGATTGTTGACATGGAAATCAATCTCAGGTTCGACTCAAATAGATATAAAATAGGAGGTCATCGGGTCCAGACATAGACACAAACCATAAATCAAATACCAATTGGCTCATAACCACCATAAATTACTAAAGACGGCCTCATCTGCCTGGTTCTGCTATCCATCACTAATATCTTGTTAAAATCTGTTACCTCATATATCACTGAACAAGTATCAAAGGCACTTGATGCCACATTTTTTGTTTACCTACAACTAAGAGTACAGGAAACTGTAAAAATCATTTTACAAACAGCTTGTGCAATATTGCTCACCTACAGTAATGTGACTATTACGTAAATTTAACTCCTATTTAACCACCCCTATTTGTGCATTTAGTTATTTACAGGGTCACTTAAGTTTACAGTCCTTGCTGATTAAAGAGGTAGCCTCAAGCCTAGTCATAGCTAGAGAAAACACCAGTTGAAAGTTGCATGTTTCTGTGAATACAAGACCTAACTTGTGTTTCAACCAAAGAATTAAGGAGGCACCCAAGCACCCTGGATCATCCCGGGTTTTCATAGCCCCCTGTTGTCAAATTAAAGAGTGCTGTCTTTTACCCTCTTTAGTCAAAGCGTAAGAGTTAATGTAAGGGTTTTTTTTTTTTACACAAACTCAATAGCTCTTGGATGTACACACACACTTTGCCTATTATACGTTGTTACCCTTTATCAGTAGTCTTTTGACCAAATTTGCCTCAGAGACCTAATTTCTGCGAAGATCTGCTTCCTCTGCCTGTACTGATAGCCTTAGAACTTGTTTATGGAGGGTTCGAGGCAGAGATGCTGCTGCTCCCTGCGACAGAGTCCTCTCTCTCTCTCTAGTCGGATGAAGCAGAGCTGTATGTGTTTCAAGTATGTGGATACAAGTATCCCTGCCAGATAGTGAGGAACAAGATCCGATTACCCCATCCCAGTCTTGGATTTTACAGAAATTCTCTGTCTCTTCTCCTCTCCTTGTGCTGCTCCCATATCCCACCTTTGTACTTGAACACTTTATGCACGTGCGATTAGCTATATAAGCCTATGACCCTTAGTGGTGCACACAGTACAGGCTATAGACTTAATTAATGTTCCATGTTCCTCTGTGTGATGGAAGGTGCCAGACTGTCACCATATACATCCTGTTATTTGCAGGTTCGTGGATTTTACTTGTTCGGAAACTAAATGGATTAATGCTGACATTACTTTGAGAGAGAACACAAGCATCAGGGCTTGAGGGATGATACACAGATATTAGTCTCCGCCCACTTCTCCTCAGGTGAGAAAGATTTTTTTTGGGTCACCCCCCCCAACAGATCTATAAATGAACATTTTGGGGAAAGAAAACGGTGAGCGCATCAGAGGTGGCATCATTGTTGGGTTTAAATGTAGAATCACACATAATATTGATAAAATCATTATTACTTTACAGCTATGCCTAAGAAGAGATAACATGTGTGCATTTTATACAATTGCTTATTCTAGGTTTGTATCTCTATTTATGGCATAGTTTACAAAAAACTTTGGTGCACTTTGGACACCATGGTTCATCTAACAGAGAACAAGGCCAGCGAGATTCAGGTAACATTGGCCCTAAACCAATCTAAATGTCCTTACAGACCTGTGGTTAGTGTCCTAAATGACCTGTTTTGAGGATGTTGGTTAGGAAAAATAACAAGAGAGAAGTTATATATACTTGTTACGTTCATGTGCGTTGTGATGAGGCACATGGACGATCCAGAGTGAAGGCCAGGATCATGATTTGCCGCAACACACAGGCACCAAGGACCATGCGACGGGTTAAGAATAAAGTTTCTTTGTAGTTTTAAATGATGCATCAAAAATACTGTGTGGGTTTTAGTGTCCCAAATTGCCATGTTAGTTTCCCACTTACGCCCCTTTTCAAGCAAATCACGCCATGTTGCTATCTCTTGGACAACATAGAAAACACAATTAACCCCTTCAGGACGTAGCCTGTTTTTGAACATCAGGGCCTCAGTCCTTGTTGCTTAAACACTAACATATCCCTGTGATTTTTTGAGATTGTTTTTTCATGAGACATGCAGTTTATGTTAGTCAAATAATTTTCATCACTGAGCAGTTACTTTTGAGGGGTAAACAATTTACGAGAAATTTTTAACTAATACAATTTGTAAAGATTCAAATGTTCTACTTTTTAGACAAAAGTCCATGCCACCATTTTTTGTTGTAGAAACCTTTTGGCCATTTCCATCATTTATATTTCCATAACAGTAGAAACCCTAGACTGACCCTATTTTGAAACTACACTCCACCATAATAATCTCAGTAGTAATCGTTAAGCATTTGTAACCCACAGACGGGACTCCAAATAAAATGCCATAAAGTAGCGTTCATAGTAAAAAATATCCTGTAATGTTCAATTGTGGCCAACTCTTCCACGGGAAACAAACACCCAAAAAATAATGTGTGGTTCAAACAGGTACGGCAATACCCTTATGGGGCAATAATCTACAGGCTGAGTACACAGCAAGACTTAGTCAGGAAGGTGCAGCAGTGTTCATGATGTAATAAAGCTGGCCATAGTATAATCACTGGGTAAATCTGCATCTAAAGGTTCAGGGATCGTATAATAAATATGGAATCACCTCTTTCATACTATCTTGTTTTTTTGGTCATGTTTCACAATGGTAAATGTGTCTTAATGCCTTTTTTTGGAGCGCAACCTGTACCTTTTTGTGTCCTTCCATTCTTGGCAGTGTGGGGAAACTTCTCACTGGAAAGTGCTCCTCTCCCTGGTACACATACATGTTGTGGCCGTCGCTTCCAGAGTGCTAGCATCTCCCCCTATCGGTCTCCAAAAGAAAATACTTATAACCAGATCCTGGAAATTCCCGGAAATTCCCCTTTGGCCTGCACCATCGATATAACCACGTAAGAATTACTATTACTATATAGAATGATGGCATGGCCAGATCTTGTACCACACCTTCGATTTCCTCCTGTGCATTATATCAGAGGTACCCAACCCGCGGTCCGCGGATCGAGGACACGGGCGTGTGAGTAGTTTATCAGCGCGTTCCGCGCTCTCCTGCTGGATAGGGCGCAGCACCGGGCTCCAGCCGCCCGCGACGGCACATACTCTCGGCCCCCTGCCAGCACATAGTACCTTCCGTGCTGGCATATCCACATGCCCTCGGCTGGCAATATACCCCCGCCACCAAGCCGGCACTTATGTTCCCATGGACAGTATTCCCTCCCACCTCGCACCGAACATGTACTCCTTGCGCGCAGCCGATCATTTACCCTCCCGCACTGCAAGCGCGGCACCTCCACAGTACCGCCGGCGGCACATCTGCTTGCTTGCCGGCCGGTACCTGTGAAACTTCCCGGTAATCCCCTCTGACTGCAGCCCCACTTGTCCTCTCCCGGGTTCCCCACTCCATGCATACTACCCTAAGCTAACGGCTCCGGCTTCCTCCACCCCCCTTTTTGCCGCTCTGCCGCCCCGGCTCTCGCGCGCCTCCCCCCAGGCTCCAGGACAGCCCCCAGGCTCCAGCCCCCCGCGGAGGACAGGCAAAACCTGCCAGGACCGTAAAAGAAGAAAAGAGTACGGTAAGGATAACTTTATGTATGATGTATTATAGGTATGATAGATGGGTGTAGACATATATGTGTACTGTATAAACAGTATGTTAGATGGTGTGTGTGTATACATATCTGTGATGTTATAAGTAGGATAGATGTGTTATATACTATATGTGTATGTCTAAGTATGTATAGATGTGTGTTTATAATATGTTGTATCTAATAGTATGTAATAGATGTGTGTTGTTGTGTGTGTTTATGTGGTGTGTATATACTGTATCATGTACTTATGTGGTATGTGTATATATTGCTGTATGTATATGACAGCATGTGTGAGTATTGATCAGGGCTTTTATTTGTACTCATGGCAGTACTCGGTAGGCATTTTATATACTGGCGTACGTTGTATCTCATTTATATATACTTGGTGGCATGATGTGTGCTTTTTACTACTGGTGGCACGCTGGATGCATTTTACTACGAACTTGCGGGATTCTGTATGCAATTTTATATACAAATGGTGATCACGCTGATGCATTTTATACTCATGGCGGTAAACGTACTGCATTTTTATAGTACCAGTGATACGCTGTATGCATTTTATACTACATGCGCGTTTATTCTGTATGCTGTTAGTACAGAGGTACGTGTATGCATTTTATAATACATGGCGGTATGCTGTCTGCATTTTATAGTACACGGTGATACGTTGTATGCATTTTCTAACTACATGGTGTGAGACGTGGATGCTTTAAACTACATGCGATACGCTGGATGCATTTTATATACTAGGCGATACGATGTATGCATTTTGACATTGCTTTATTTTTACACAAACAAACAATATGATATATCTGGTCCGGCCCCCCCCCCCCTTCCTGATATCATATGTTATAAGCTCCCACCCTCCATAACCCACCCATTGACCAAAGCCCGCCTCCACCGGGCCATAGAAAACTGGTCTAGCTTAAAGCCGGTCCCTGGTGCAAAAAGGTGTGGGAACCTCTGCTCTAGCATATCAAACAAATGGTGCCGCTGGATGGAGGAGGTATGAGATAAAATCTCAGTTTTTAGCCCCAAAATGCTCCAATTTTGGCGTAGTCAGACTTGATGGGCCCATATAGCAGCAATGCAGCAGCTGGGAACTGATCCAATTAGCCGGATTACTCAGTTAGGAGTGTTCTCCTGCACCTGTGTGTCCTAGTTTCTATCGCATATCTCCAGGTCCTGACATGGTTTAACACCAAGTCAACGGGTGTGCTGAGACATGCAAATGCAAGAGCCTGTGCGTAGGGGTTAAACACAAAATAACATGTTATTGAATGTGACTCAACTAATCAAAATATGGTACAATTCTGCAATGTATTAAAATGTATTGTAATTGCTCTTCATAAAGGCGCACGCACACAGAGGTTACATACTGTGCTTCACCGATTATTGCGGACTACTGTATGCGTCATGGTACTTGTTACAGAAACTAGCATGGAACCAGAGGTAGTACAAAAGCGTCAAATTGGAATATGATGATAATCGTTGGATGTGAGTTTCAAATAAAAACATTACAAAAAGAAATAAGAAGAAAAAAGAAATCACAATTACGACAAACACCCTAGACATACAAACCACCTCCCATCCACCCATTGTACAGTATTTAATTCCACAAGGGGGAGTAGAGTAATGTACAATGAAACAATTTATCTGGGGGTCTTCTAAAGTTGTCATCTCAGGTCCATGCGCATAGTGTTTTCAATGTAAAAATCCAGAACATTTCGCGTTGTCTTAGTTATTAAATCTTGAGTGACAGGAATTATCAATTTGTTCAATGGGAGTGACATTAAAAGCTTCAATATTACAGTCATGTATGGCCGCCGCGTGTCTGGACACGCTATGTTTGGGAAACCCTTTTAGAATATTAGATCTATGGTTGTCTAATTGTAATTTCTTTTTTTCCTCTTCTTCTTTCTTTTTGTAATGTTTTTATTTGAAACTCACATCCCATTATAATTATCATATTTCCAATTTGAACCCTTTTTACTTACCTCTGGTTCCATGCTATACACGATCCCGTACCGATCAATGACACTCGTGCGTTGGTTTCCCTAGGCGGCGTGTCCTCTTTCCATAGGCAACGTGTTGCCTAGCCCGCTGCTGTCATTCCAGGTCCGGTCTCCCCTCACTTCGCCGACCTAGCGTTTATACACAACCGGCACTTCAACCTAGTCCGTGTGCCGTGTGACGTTGGCGCTTCAAACACCAAACACCACGAGCTCAACGACAGTTAAGTACCACCACGCTCATCATCCCCATATTATCTTAGAACTATTTTTACTGCTATCGCGATAGTTTCCACCCAATTGTCTGACGCACTATTTCCTCCCATGTCATTACACCTATCAGTGGATTCAATACATTCTGCATATGAATTGATTGACTCTTTTATGTATTTGTTCTTATGATATTTTTTCCTATGACTTGTTATTCATATTAATTTCTAATTATTAATTAATTAATATTTAAAACGTTCTACTTATAAATGATTTATGGCCACAACTTCGCTTCTTTAAGACTGTACATCACTTTGATAATTCTTATACTATAATTTTTGTATATTTTATTATTTATACTTTTTTTATGTACCTATCTGTGAACATTGATTGGAATGGCTTTGGGGGGGGTAATACGTATAGATTCCCCTTTCCATATTGTACTTGAAAAGGGCCGCTTGCCCGAAACGCCTGAGGACGACTCTGCAGGCCCATCGCCGGCAGTATCCGAAACCTTGCAGGTGGATGAACCAGGGGAAGGACGAAGTGCATTTCCTGTCCCCTGAGGACGTCGTTCAAGAAGGGCTGTCCCTGGGCGAGTGGTGGATGAGACGGTATTAAATTATTTGTGCCGAAGGCCACAGGAGGATGAAATCTTGCGGACCACATGCGCCGGGTGCCGCAAGAACACCTCCTCCGGTGTCAGGGGGCATTTACAATTGTTCTTGATGCCTGCTGTCCCCCCGACAATCCCACTCCGGTATTTGAGGCCCTGGAGCAGTGGCGATTGTATGGACATATTTCCCCCCCCTGACCCCTGCCTCTGCCACCACCACCACCTCAGGCCCACCAGAGTTTTTATTCAGGCACATACCCTGGCCAAGAATTCAGCCATTCCCACAGCCAAATTTATTTTGGTTCTGGTGCTCCTATGCACCAACCACACCAGCACTATGCTAGTGCCAGCCACATTTATCATGCACGGCCATCCTCTGGGGTAGTTCCCCTACCTTCCCCAGCAACACATTTTCCAGCAACAAGAGCTGAGAAGCCAGATTCACCCTCACAACACTTTGTAATTTGTATAATATTTCTATGTTTTGTGTTTTTAGGCTATTCTGCCTTTTTTTCTGGGGCTCATTATATTTTGGCCAATAGTGGGCCTTTTTTTTTTTTTGTAAATAATTTGATTAAAAATTGTTTATATACATTTTTTAGGTCTTCAGCATTTATTTCATAAATAGAGAAATATATAGATTTGGGTAGTGTCTTGATATATGAAAATATTTTTCAGATACATACGTAGTATAAACGAAAAGTAAAAACAAACAAATGGAATCCAAATTACCAATACATATTCTTACACATCCAAATCACCCCCAGTAGACATAAAATAATCAGTAAAAATGATTTCGAATACGCATTACAGCGAAAGCAGGTCTTGCATGATGAGTGGGTTCAGTAGTAGCAACATCTGCAGATATTTCTGGCTGTGGGTTCTCAGGCCGGTCATACATACAACAATAATTATGTAAAATTACATATGCTTTGATGACACAAATGGCTTTTTGGGGAGATAGCTGCATTGATGATTGAAAAACCCTCCATCTGCTAGCCAAGATACCAAATGTGCACTCCACAAAACGACGAGCCCGGCCCAGCCGAACATTAAATTTCTGCGTCTAAAATTCAACCCACAGCGTGGGAAAGGGCGCATAACATGATATGAGAGTGCAAATCCATCATCTGCCACTATAACAAATGGTAAAGAGGGCCCTGAAGAACCGGCCAAAACACGGGGTTCAGGAATGTCAAGCTGACGGTCTGATAAACGCTTTGACATTCGAGAAGCACAGAATATACCAGCATCAGCAGCAGAACCATGGGACCCAATATCTACAATTATAAAACGGTAGTTACTGTCAGCTAGTGCTAACAAAACCACTGAGAAATACCGTTTATAATTAAAATATCTGGAACCAGAGTTTGGTGGCTACTGTACACGTATATGTTTGCCATCCAAGGCGCCAATACAATTAGGAAAATTAGCATTTTCCTGAAAGCCATGAGCATATCTAGCCATTGCTGAGCATTTGGGGGACGCATCATGGTGCGTCTCAAATGGGACCAAATAACAACACATGTGTGAATCAATGCATGTAATGGTCGAAGTCCCCATCAGGAAAGTAAAATAGAGGGATGAAAACGTAATTCCAGTAGCAAGAAAACTAAAAGAAAAAGAATAAAAAAGTTAATAAACAGTTTAAATAAATAACAAAAAATATATATAATATATACATACCGTAGGGTGATCAGAAGACGCTCCTCCACAGAAATACATTGAATGTGAGTGCAGGACGAAGCTCCGCCACCAATTGATCAAACAAGGTGATGGATGAGCGACAAAAGCGAATAAACTTGTCTGGGTCTTTGCGGACGTCAAAAAACAAAGTATGAAAGACACTTGGTACCGAATTAAGAATCATGTGATTTAAAAACGTGTGTGAAAAGCGCAAAAACGCTAATGACTCCAAGGAAAAAAGGAACAAAAACGCAGCCAAAAACATCCGTTTTTCACGCATTGCACCCTGACGTGATCTGCAACGCAAGTGTGGAAGGGGCCTTAGGCCTCTCAACGTCTATTATAAGTTGAGCAGATCCATCTAAATATGGGTTCTGCGGATTTTCCCAAAAATTAGAAAAATTGGTCAAATTCTGAGCCTCATAACATTCTACTAAAATATGTGGAATCTTAAAAAAACATGCCAACATAAAGCAGACATTTGGGAAATGTAAGTTATGAATTTATTTGGGAGCTATGACTATCTGCATCAAAAGTAGATAATTTAGAACTTTGAAAATAAAGAATTTTTCAAAATTTTTACCAAATTTCATTTTTTTTCATAACTAAACACAAAAGACTTCATCCAACTTTTTAAACTAATTTGAAGTACAATGTGTCACGAGAAAACAATCTCAAAATCCCCTGGATATCTTATAGAGTTCCAAAGCTATATAAACACTTATAGTGACACAGGGCAGATCTGAAAAATGGGACCGCGTCCTAAAGGCCAAAATAGGCTGAGTGCCAAAGGGGTTAAAGTGGTTTAAAGTCCGAATTCTATGTTCTATATTTTGCAGTCCACATGTACGCTCTATCAGGTATAAGACATAGTCAAAACTGCAATTTTAGAATTTTCTTTTAGAGTACTTATCTTTTGTCACGAAGGGCAAAAAATCTTTCCGTTTATTAGTTATAGTAAAGCAGCACCTACATTTGGCGTGACTATATTTGCAGCTGCCCACAATGTTTGTAAACAGACTTTCAGCATATAGCTTACTGTATATACTTGAGTAATAGCCAACCCGGGTATAAGCAAAGGCACCTCATTTTAACACAAAAAACTGGGAAAACCTATTGACTTGAGTATAAGCCTAGGGTGGGAAATGCATTGTTCATAGCCTCCCAAATATATAGCCAGCAAGCACATGCCCCCTGTTATATAGCCAGCACCTTTCCCCTAGTATATAGGCAGTAGCCCATGTCCCCTGTTATATAGCCAGCAGCCCCCTTGTACATAGCCAGCACCTGCCCCCTTGTCAGGGCCACATCTGCCATGAGGCAAGATGAAAATCTCACCTCAGGCGAAATTTGGGGCCATAATGTGGGTGATTCGTGTGGCCTTGGAACCCACATGAAAAATCAAAATGTTAATTTTCCCCTCAGGCAGCAAATACCCTAGAATCAGCCCTGCCCCTGGTATATAGCCAGCAGCCCCCATCCTCCAGTATATAGCCAGCAGCCCCCATCCCCCAGTATATAGCCATGCAGCCCCCCAGTCAGTAATGTGCCCACACAGCCCCCCCAGTCAGTAATTGCTTTATTTTTACACCAAACCAATATGATAGATCTGGTCCGGACATTCCTGATATCATATGTTATAAGCTCCACCCCTCCATAACCCCACCCCATATGACCAAAGCCCCGCCTCCACCGGGCCATAGAAAACTGGTCTAGCTTAAAGCCGGTCCCTGGTGCAAAAAAGGTTGGGGACCTCTGCTCTAGCATATCAAACCAAAATGGTGCCGCTGGATGGAGGAGGTATGAGATAAAATCTCAGTTTTTAGCCCCAAAATGCTCCAATTGGCCAGTCAGACTTGACTGGCCAATAGCAGCAATCAGCAGCTGGGACTGATCCAATTAGCCGGATTACATCAGTAGGCGGTTCTCCTGCACCTGTTTCCTAGTTTCTATCGCGCTTCCCTAGCCCTTGTCATGACTCCCCCCTAACCTAACCCATTACATCCCGAGGATACAGATCATGATGAGAGAGGGAAGGAATCTCCCGGGCAGCGGGGCAGATGTCCTGCTGACCCGAGGAGATCCGGGGCACCGGCCAAAAGATCCGGGTCATGATCCCCGGATATTTTGACCTAGCGGTTTCCCTGGTACTATTGGCCCGAGGGGGCCCCGGCACTAGCCCAGGTTAGCCGGATGCTGGCACCAGGCCTGCCAGGATCAATTCTTCCACCAAAATCAGGGGACAGCTATGACACAACAGTACACATAACATCCTTGGTACCTACATACATCTATCGTAAAGAAACCATCTGTAACAGTCTGTTACACTAAACAAATTGCCATCCACCATCTACTCTCAATTCCATTTCGCAATCTCAAATCACAAGAGTGCAACTATTAGCATCTGACCCTTCTGGATTATCTAACAGACTAAGGCTGCATTCACCCACATGTATGGGGGACGTATATATGGCCAATATATGTCCCCCATACACTTCTATTGGCTATGGCATCATACGGGAGTGGTACGGTGCAGAAATCCTTTGACCATACTGTTCATGTAAGATCACTTGCAAAAAGTTTGCCATTTATACACACCTTCCACCCTTTGGCCAATAAAATACTGAACATTCTTAAGGGTCACTGGAACATACTATGTAAAGCTTTTCCTCAGATCACTAGGTGGCCCATTCCTGTGTTTGAACTGTATGCTATGTACCAATGTACGCCTTCTTTCTTCCTCATACTGGCAAGAAATTCTATATTAGAGGCTATTTCACATGTCAGACAAATTTTGTCCGCCATCCATAAAAATAAACTCATATTACCTCTTCCCACGCATTTTCATGCTATGCACCACAATCTGGCGCAATTGAAATTTCAGGTGATCGAACAGGTACCTCTTCCAAGGAGAAGGGAAACAGGATCCGCCTCCTAAAAAAAAAAAAAAGGCTTATTGGATTCATACTTAACAATCATTGGAACATTGAGGACTCAACCGAGAGTATGATGTACTCAGTTTTATCTAATAGGTCTCTTGGACTGTTTTATACAGGTAGTCCCCGGGTTACGTACAAGATAGGGTCCGTAGGTTTGTTCTTAAGTTGCATTTGTATGTAAGTCGAAACTGTATATTTTACAATTGTAGTTCCAGACATTTTTTTATTTTTTGCCCCAGTGACTTGGAGTTTCAAATGTTTTTGCTATAATGGGACCAAGGATTATCAATAAAGCTTCATTACAGACACCTTACAGCTTATCATTGCAGCCTGGGACTATAGTAAAGCCTCCAGAAAGCTTCACCAAAGGTCACAATGGGCAGAGGGGTCCGTCTGTAACTATGGGTTGTCTGTAAGTCGGGTGTCCTTAAGAAGGGCACCGCCTGTAATGTTTTAATTTTTTTTTCATTTCTGCAAGTTTCTAATACCAAACTGTATATTTCTCTAACAGAGAAGATAATAATCCACTTCCCAACTAGTCGGTGGTAAGATTTAAATGCACACATAAATATAGTCCTGTTACATTCATTCATACGTCTCCAGCATGCAGTTTTTCTCATCCATCATATTCTCATATCCCATTCATAGATAAGAGTCTCCATTACCTTGATTTCACAGTACAATATATTCTCCCTAGACTATTTCTCTTATACATCATCCAGCTCCACTCTCTATACACTAACATTACATCTGTTCTCCCAATATACGGCACGCAGGCGCCATGAGTCTCTGGGCATCACACAGCTAGTCATATAGGAGACCACACCTGTGGGCGTGTCCTTCCACATAAATATCTGGTCAGCTGGCACACATGCCAGCGCATACCTCGGCGTGTGGTAGCATGATTACAGAGCCCGCAACATACCCTAACCACACACAGCACTGGTAAGCAATATTTCTTTAGTTGTACAGTCTATTATTCATTTATTTTCAGAGCATGGAGCTCCGGTTGGTTTATGATGTCATGATTCTGATTCTCTTTGTATGCGTTCATAGAAGTGAACCATTTATTTGTTATCCATGCATTCGTTCGTTGCCATACACCCCGACCATATACAGGCGGTCCCCTACTTAAGAACACCCGACGACCCCTAGTTACAAACGGACCTCTGGATTTTGGTAATTTACTGTACTTTAGCCTTAGGCTACAATAAACAGCTGTAACAGTTATTAAAGGTGTCTGTAATTAAGCTTTATTGTTAATCCTGGTTCTTATGATGACCCAACATTTTTAAAATCCAATAGTCATAGAGACCCAAAAAATTTTGCCTGGAGCTACAATTATAAAGTATACAGATCCGACTTACATACAATTCCAACTTAAGAACAAACCTGTAGAACCTATCTTGTACGTAACCCAGGGACCGCCTGTATATAGATAAGGTTGTTTGTAGTTGTAACCATAAACTCAAATTTAACATACTCATAGCCTGTGATCATATATCTATTAAGTATGCATAGCCTTACTTCGAAAACAACTTTATATCAAAAAGGTGTCCATAGCCTTATATGTATTTACCTCCTATTTTGTTTATTTTTTCCATTTTGTTTTTCATTTTACAGTGTTCATAAAGGCCCAAATTGGCTGAAACGTCCTAGTATACACTATGCTATAGTGTATGTTTAAATAAACCTTTTACAAGCATAACAGCCTTTAACTTTGGATTACATATGGAGCTGGAACGCCAAGACTGTTGCATCCCCTCCCGGTTGTGCAGACTGCAGAATTATTACTATTACAATTTATTTCTATGCCAGGCCCTACCTGGAGTAGATATAAATGCAGCTGCAACAGTCTGGACCACTCCCTGGCCAGCCCCGTCACCTCTTCATGCCTCTCCGTGCTGCCATGGCGTCACTTACATAGACCGAAAAATAAATAAAAATGAATAGAACTCAATAAAATAGGAATTAGTTCATATAACCTAATTTGGAAAAACATCATGCAACTAAGTCCCACATCAACTCCTGCTACCCCTGACCAACTTGGCACTGCTACACTTGACCAATACAGGTGCCAAATATTTTGCCACACATAAAAATGTTAATAAAAAGTGATCATTAGGATGTACAATTCCTAAAATGGTATTGATGGAATCATCATCTTATCCTTCAAAAAAATTATTAAACATAAGGGTTTACTTATCTCGCACAGTATCTGACTGTTTCCTTTCAAAGGTGTTCCTGCAACCCATATCGCGGGTTGCGGGCTCACCTGTGCCCCTCACTGCCCACGGGCACAGCGCCACTCACCTGAACTGCTCCTGATTCCCGTCCTTGCTCCCTGTGCATGCGACCCTAGTGCTTCCTAGTGCTTCTGGCTTCAGGAAATTTAAAGGGCCCAGAAGGCTATTCCTGCGTTCCCGTGTCTCCTGCATTCCTGTATGTTCCTGTGTATCCTGCGTTCCTGCTCCCATGTGTTACTGCTCCTGAGTTCCTGTGTTCTACGTTCCTGTGTGCCTGTGTTCCCGTTCTATCTGCCTCGACCTCCCATTGCTGACCTCGGATTGGACTTGATGTTGCATCTCTGCCGCCTTCCCTGACCCTGTGACTGTCTACTGCTAAGGTACCTCGACCTCGGCTGCCACCGTGGGTTAGTCGCACCTGTGGAATGACCTGATGGTACCCTGCTGCAGCAAGTCCTTCCTGCTTTGTGGTGGGCTTTGGTGAAGACCAGGTGCCACTTAGACTCCGGTCCCAGGGGTCGGCTAGAACCACCTCCCGCGGAGGTCCAGTGGATCCACACATCCCGAATCCTGACAGTAAGATCCGGCCATGAATCCCGCCGAGGTATCACTTCCCGGTTGGCCCGACCTTGCCACCATTGTGGTCCAGCAATCTTGGCAGATTGCCACTCAACGCGAACAGCTGGGACAAGTCACCGCCATGCTGCAACAGCTGCTAGCCACCCAGCAACAGCAACAGGTTCCTGAGAGTGCTCCTGTGGCTTCTGCTAACCCAGTCTGTCTTCCTGCTACTGAACCTAGGCTACAGTTGTCTATGATCGGCAAGTATGATGGAGATCCCAAGTTGTGCAGGGGCTTTATAACTCAGTGCTCCCTGCATATAGAACTCATGCCGTCTCAATTCATCACAGAGCGATCCAAGGTGGCATTCATCGTCTGCCTCCTCTCCGGGAAAGCCCTGGCCTGGGCTACCCCTCTTTGGGACAGAGGTGACTCGGTCACGGCTACTCTCACAGCATTTCTGGCATAGTTCCAGTCCATGTTTGAAGAACCTGCACGGGCCTCCTCGACTGAGAATGTGCTGTTAAATCTGCACCAAGGGAACTCTTCCCTGGGAGAATATGCTGTCCAGTTCTGTACACTGGCCTCGAACTCTCTCCTGGGACAACACGGCCTTGTCCACAGATTTCAAAAAGGGACTCTCCTCTCACTTTAAGGATGCTCTGGCCACTCGTGATTTGCCATTTAGGGAGTGTGCCAGATCCAGATCTCTGCTTTCTTGGACTCCGGTTCCGCAGGGAACTTTGTGGATGTCGCTCTGGTCTCCCGGCATCACATCCCAGTGGTTCGTCGTTGGTCATCTCCTCTGTCAGTGCCCAAATCCTCTGTGACCTGGTACGGTACTGCACCATACCTCTGTTCTTGCAGGTCGTGTGCTGCACAAGGAGAGACTGTCCTTTTATGTCCACGTCCTCCATCCTGTTGGGCCTTCCGTGGCTGCCGCTCCATGCACCAGTACTCAACTAGATGATTGGGGAAATTGTTTGTTGGGGTCCAGAGTGCCAGTCCCGCTGTATGATGGTGCCTCTACTAGTACCTGTTTTGGTATCCTCCGTGTCTCCCAAGCCCTTGAAGGTCTACCAACGTGTTACCGGGACTTCACTGACGTGTTCTCCATAAAACAGGCAGAGACTTTGCCACCTCACCATCCCTATGACTGCCCTATTCATTTGTTGCCGGTACCTCTCCTGCCCAAGGTCTGACGTACCTGCTCTCCGTTTCCGAGACCACAGCTATGTCGGAATATATCATTGAAAACCTCCAAAGAGGTTTCATACGGAAGTCCTTCTCTCCTGCAGGCGCAGGATTCTTTTTTGTTACCAAGAAGGACGGCTCCTTGCATCCTTGCATTGACTATCATGGACTTAATAGGATCACGGTTAAGAACCACTATCTGTGTCTTAGGGCGCGCCCACCGGCTTAAAAAAAAATTTAAAGGGCCAGCACACCATTAATTGGCGCTGGCCATTTTCCCAGGCAGCTATTTAAACCTGCCTCTCCCATCACACCCCAACAAATCTTTGTGTCCCACAGCCCTAGAAAAAGGTCCCCAGTGATATTCTTGCGTTCCTGTGTCTCTTGCGCTCCTGTGTGTTCCCGTGTATCCTGCGTTCCTGCTCCTGATTTCCCATGTCCTGCATTCCTGCGTGCCTGTGTTCCCATTCCCATCTGCCGTTGCTGACCCCGGATTGCACTTGACGTTGCATCTCTGCCACCTGCCCTGACCCTGTGCCTGGACCTGACCCTGAGACTGTCTTCTGCTAAGGTACCTCGACTGCCACTGTGGGCTAGTGGCACCTGTGGAACGAGTTGGTGGTACCCTGCTGCAGCAAGTCCATTCCGCTTTGCGGCGGGCTCTGGTGAAGACCAGGTGACACTTAGACTCCGGTCCCAGATGTCGGCAATTTAATTACTCTCTATATGGAGACCCTGCTTTTAAAATATTAAGAGTTTTAATTGTGGCTCTTGATTATATATATAATATATACACATAAACCTCAAACAATAGACAATACAGTAGAAAAGGGTGCATTTTATCACTGGTGGGAGTGAATGGCTGAATAGAAGGAAATCAAGTTCTGACTTGTCTAGGTAGTGAATTAAGCACATTCTCCATTTACCAAAGAACGGGTCTTTCACATGGCCTAGAGAGAGTGGAGTGTCCTGGGACCAACATTGAAAAATGCTTTATTTCATAACCTGGCAAGTGACATGAAATTATTCAGGTATGTTTTGGACTGTATTAGATTGTTGACATGGAATCAGCTTCAGGTTCGACTCAAATAGATAATAAAATAGGTAGGTCATCGGGTCCAGACCATACGACACAAACCATAAATCAAATACAGAATTGTATATACCACCATAATTAACTTAAAGCGGCTCATCTTGCCTGTGTCTGCTATCCAGTCACTATATTCTTGTTAAAATCTGTTACCTATATATCACTGAACAAAGTATCAAAGGCACTTGATGCAACATTTTTTGTTACCTACCATAAAGATACAGGAAACTGTAAAATCATTTTACAAACAGCTTGTGCAATCATTGCTCACCTACCATGAATGTGACTATAGTTAATTTACTCCTATTTACCCCCTATTTGTGCACTTTTAGTTATTTTACAGGGTCACTTTAATTTTACAGTCCTTTGCTGATAAAGAGGTAGCCTCAATGCCTAGTCATAGCTAGAGAAAGACACCATGTTGAAAAGTTGCATGTTTCTGTGAATAAAGAACCTAACTTTGTGTTCACCAAAGAATTAAGGAGTGCCCCAAGCACCTGGATCATCCGAGTTTCATAGACCCTGTTGTGCAAATTTAAAGAGTGCTGTCTTTTACCCTCTTTAGTCAAAGCTTAAAGAGTTAATGTAAAGTTTTTTTTTTACACAAATCAATAGCTCTTGGGATGTAACACAACTTTGCCTATTATCGTTGTTACCTTTATCCAGTAGTCTCTTTGCCAAATTTGCTCAGATGACCTAATTTCTGCCGTAGCTGCTTCCTCTGCCTGTGCTGATAGGCCATTAGACTTGTTTATGAGGGTTTCGTGGCAGAGGAGTGTCTGCTGCTCCCTGCGACAGAGCTCTCTCTCTGGATGTAGCAGAGCTTGATGTGTTCAAGTATGTGGATACAGATGTATCCTGCACAGAATAGTGAGGAACAAGATCAGTTACCCCATCCCAGTCTGTGATTTTACAGAAATTCTTCTGTCTCTCTCCTCTCCTTGTGCTGCTCCCATATCCCACTTTGTACTTGACACTTTATGCACTGTGCAGATTAGCTATATAAGCTATTAACCCTTAGTGGTCACACAGCACAGGCTATAGACTTCATGTAATTGTTCCATGTTCCTCTGTGTGATGGAAGGTGCCAGACTGTCACCATATACATCCTGTATTTGCAGTGTTCAGTGGATTTACTTGTCGGAAACTAAATGGATTTAATGCTGAATTACTTTGAGAGAGAACACAAGGCATCATGGCTTGAGGGCATAGATAAACAGATATTAGTCTCCGCCCACTTCTCCTCAGGTGAGAAAGATTTTTGTCAAACAGAATAATAAATGAACATTTTGGAAAGAAAACGGTGAGCAGCACAGAGTAGGCATCATTCTGTTGGGTTTTAAATGTAGAATCACACATAATAATTTGATAAAATCATTATTACTTTACAGCTATGCTATAAGAGATAACATGTGCATTTTATACAATTCTATTCTAGGTTTGTATAATCTATTATATGGCATAGTTTACAAAAAAAACTTTGGTGCACTTTTTGGTACACCATGTTTCATCTTAAAGAAGACAAGGCCAGGAGATCAGGTACAATTGGGACCCTAAACCAACTACATGTCCTTATGGACCTGTGGTTTAGTGTCCTAAATTGACCTGTTTGAAGGCTGTTGGTTAGGAAAAATAAAAGAAGAAAGTTTTATACTTTTTACTTTCATGTGAGTTTGATGAGGCACATTGGAAGATCCAGGAAGTGAAGCCAGGATCATGATTTGCCGCAACACACAGGCACCAAGGACCGAGCGACGGGTTAAGAATAAAGTTTATTTTATTTTTAAATGATCACTCAAAAATACTGTGGTTGGTTTAGTGTCCCAAATTGCCATGTTAAGTTCCCATTACGCCCCTTTTCAGCAAATCACGCCATGTTGCTATCTCTTTGGACAACATAGAAAACACAATTAACCCCTTCAGGACGTAGCTGGTTTGTACATCAGGGCTCAGTCCTTTTGCTTAAAACACTAACATATCCCTGTGATTTTGAGATTGTTTTTTCATGAGACATTGCAGTTTATGTTAGCAGAATAATTTCACTGATCAGTTACTTTTGAGGGGGGTAAAAATTTACGAGAAATTTTTAAATAATTACAATTTTCAAATATTCAAATGTTCTACTTTTTAGACAAAAAGTCATGCCACAATTTTTGTTGTAAAAACCTTTTGCCATTTCCCTCATTTATATTTCCATAACAGTAGAAACCCCTAAGAACTGACCCTATTTTAGAAACTACACTCCACCATAAATTAATCTAGTAGTATCGTTAGCATTTTAACCCCACAGACGGACTCCAAATAAAATGCATAAAGGATAGTTCATAGTAAAAAATATCCTGTATGTCATATTTTGGCCAACTCCTTCCACGGGAAACAAACACCCAAAAAATAATGATGTGTGTTCAACAGTGTACGGCAATACCCATTATGGGGCAATAATCTACAGGCTGAGTACACAGCAAAGCTTAGCAGGGAAGGTGCGGCATGTGTCATGATGTATAAAGCTGGCCATAGTATATCAGGGTAAAATCTGCATCTAAAGGTTCAGGGATGTGTGATAAATATGGAATCACTCTTTCATACATAGTCTTGTTTTTTTTGGTCATGTTTCACAATGGTAAATGGTGTCCTTCTGAATGCCTTTTTTGGAGCGCACCCTGTACCTTTTTTGTGTCCTTCCCTTCTTGGCAGTGTGGGGAACTTTCTCCTGGAAAGTGCTCCCCTGGTACAATACATGTTGTGGCCTCGCTTCCAGAAGTGCTAGCACTCCCCCCTATCAGGTCTCCAAAAAGAAAATACTTAATAACCAGATCCTGAAATTCCAGGAAATTTCCCCTTTGGCCTGCACATCGATATAACACGTAAGAATTACATATTACTATATGAATGATGTGCATGGCCAGATTCTTGTACCACACCTTCGATTTCCGCATTGCATTATATGACTGAAGCACCTGGTCTGATAAATGAAACCCATCCCATGTACTTGTTATAATCCAGTGGTTCTTGCAGGTCACTGGAAGATGAGGAAGAGGAGAGGTAGAAGGGGACATCAACCCCACTAGCTGACTGTGTCAGAGGCCAGCATGTTGTATGCCTCCAACATGGTGTACCTCTTCTGAAAAAATAAGATACTGTGCAGCGCTATTCACACAGCACACTGAAATGTGTACCCAGTGTGGAACAACGCTAACGCAGTGCACTGAAAAGTGGGTTTGGGTTCAGAAGGGACAGACAGGAGATTGGAAAAAACGGAGGACAATTGTCAACACGCAAAGGTGATCACACAGGGAATACACAGGTCGCAGGAGGGGACAGATAGGGATCAGACAGTGCAATAGTGATTTTGGTGTAAGAGTAACACTCAGCTCCTCTCTCTAGCATACCAAACCAAAATGGTGCCGCTGGATGGAGGAGGTATGAGATAAAATCTCAGTTTTCAGCCCCAAAATGCTCCAATTGGCCAGTCAGACTTGACTGGCCAATATCAGCAATCAGCAGCTGGGACTGATCCAATTAGCCGGATGACATCAGTAGGCGGTTCTCCTGCACCTGTTTCCTAGTTTCTATCGCGATATCACCATGTCACGTGACATGGTTACACGCAATTCAACGGGTGTGCTGGCATGCAAATCGCAAGAGCCTGTGCCGTAGGGGTTAAACACAAAATAAACATTGTTTATCGCATGTGGACTCAAACTAATCAAAAATCTGGTCCAATTTGCAATGGTATTAAAATGTATTGTAATTGCTCTGCCTATAAAGGGCCGCACACAAAAGGTTACATACTGTGCTTCACCTATTATTGCTGACTACTGTATGGTCATGTACAATGTTACAGAAATCCCTTACTGTATTAAACCTTTTTAAAATATTCATATGCCCATTTTTTTCTTCTTTTTGTAAGAGCGCAAAATTGGTGCAAAAAATATGTCAGTGACCACACAGCTTGCATCTCAAAATGTAATAAAATGGATTTGAGATTTAGTAAGATCTACCAGAGAGATGAATAATTGAACCTTATCCTCCAAGTACAGTATGTTTTAATTTCTTAGACAAAGTCAGCTATGAAATTCTTTGTTATGGACAGGTGGTTTTTGTCAATTAATTGTGTTTGTTTTCATGTCCCAATCTTCACTATTTCTACATAACTGCTTTCCTGGCAAAGCTATGGTTGCAGAAAGATTTTTAAGATACTTGGCATTTTTGGAATTCATAACAAATTAATTATAATGCTGCGTGAGAACATGTTAGATATGGATTTAATTTAATATGTTACCCCCTGCAGTGCATATAAATCATAGTACATTTTAAGGGGCTTTTCAAAATTAATACAAAGATATTTATTGCTTTTATTTGAAAAGGTTTATGTTCATGTTAAAAAGTATTTAACCCAAAGTTTGTGCATAGCATTGCTCTGTTGCTGCATTTTATGATGTCATGTTTAACATGTATGCTCATTGTTTTCATACATCCACACTGTGAAATAACAGATATATTTTACTATAGGCACCCGAGGGAAAAAATTGGCTGGACACACATTTAAAACACAAAATATATACAAAACATACAATGTATTAATCCTTTAATGACATGGCAATTTTGCACCTTCCTGACATGGCCCATTTTTTAAAATCTGAGTGGTCATAACTAGAGATAGGCGAATTCTTCAAAAATTCGATTCGCCGAGTTCGCCCGAATCGTCCGAAATCGAATCATGACGAATCACGTTAAAAAAACAGGTATTTCCTGACTGCACAGAGCATGGAGGGTGTAGAACGTTGTGCCATGCTGAAATATACATAGGGAGCATGGTTTGGTCTTCAAACAATGCTGTGTTTTAGTATGACACACACATGACAGCCGCCGATCTTAGAATCGCTTCACTCTTCAATTCCATGGGCACTTACAGAGGCCAACTTCATCAAATAAGTGAATCGTGAACGAAGCCTGACAAGGTAACATCTATGCCAGCTTGAAAGGACTGAGCTGAGGGACAAGATCCCACTATAACATCAAAGAGTGCACTCTTAACACTGACATCAGATAATTCTATAGATTACAACAGAAACTGTTCTGTTAAACGCTGATACATGTGCAACATCCCTGCCAATGCAAGGCAGAGGAGTTGTTGCGAATAAGCCCCTTATATGTGTGTCCCCCTGGTAGTGAGTCTGATCAGCTCCCCTGCAGGACACTACACATATACTCAGGTAATTGTGCAGCGGTAGATTTTGCCTGGATAGGCAAGGGTTAAAGCAATGTTATGTTATCATCCAATGATGTTCCACTATTGTAACCACCTGACTAGGGAGTAGCTAAACCCTTAGTCAGGGGAGGAGTTAGTTTAGTCAGAGCTCGGAGAGAGTTCTAGAAACTTCAGAGAGAGCAGATCTCTCAGGCCCAGCTCTCACCACAGGAGGAGCTACTAGGCCTCAGCTCATCAACCTGACAGAGTGATACTGAACCACAAACAGGACAAAGCTGCAGCCTCCAGGATTGGACACAGCTATATCCCAGTCTCCCCCTGCATCCAAGCTGGTGAGACAACTCCTGAGGTTCCTCTCCAAAATCATTTGTACCGAATCGTTTGGCGTGTTGTTACCATTGGTTGAATAAAGAACTATAAGTTGCGTTTATGCACAACATTGCCTACGTCTGGTCCGTGCTACAGCTGTATCACCACCAAGGGTGCCCCATCTATCTACCAGGGACACACACTACAGACTCTAAGGACTGCCCCAGGGAGAACCAGTACTACAGCCTCTCCCTCTACATTATTTCTTGCCAACACCACCTGCTGGAGACCTGCCAGGCTGTAGGACAGCCCGCCGGTCCCCATACCAAGCACCGTGACACTAGCGTGCCTAGGCCGCAACTGCCAGCCACTCCGGTATTTTGGGCCCCGGCTGTCTCCAGGGCCCAAGAAAAGGTGTTCCAGGGAGTGCTGTCAGTTGTCAGCAGCATGAGTAGGCCGCAGAGTGGCACAATGAGAAATTATGGAGGTGGCAGCAACATCGTAGGCCATGGCAGCAGCATGAGTAAGTGGCAGAGTGGCAGAATGAGTGTGGAGGTGGCGGCAGCAGCATCAGGAAGTCAGAGAGTGGAACAATGACAGAGTGTGGAGGTCGCAGCAACATGGTAAGCCATAGTGTGGCACCATGACAGTGTGGAAGTGGCAGCAGCAACATGAGGTCAGAGAGTGGCATAATGAGAAATTATGGAGGTGGCAGCAACATGGTAGGCAACAGTGTGGCACAATGACAAAGTGTGGAGGTGGCGGCAGCAGCAGCAGGAGGAGGTCAGAGAGTGGCACAATGATAAATTCTGGTGCTGGCAGCAACATGGAAAGCCACAGTGTGGCACAATGACATAGTGTGGAGGTGCCAGCAGCAGCAGGTCGTCAGAAAGTGGCACAATGAGTGTAGAGGTGGGTGACAATTCGAGTCCCTGGTAAAGATGGTGGGAGGCAACTGTCAGCAAATGTGTGGCATCAGGCAGGTGGCAGCATCAGAATAGTGGCTGAGGCAGGTAGTTAGAATCCAGACTCATTTCTCAATGTTTGGGGGAGGCGTCATGGATGATCTAATCTGATGCATAAGGCATTGGTGTGTTGAAATCCCGGACCATACTTGCCTGATTCATCTTTACAAAGGTCAGGTTCTCCTCATTTCGGGTGGACAAGCGGGTTCTCCTTGGGGTAACGATGGCCACTGCCACACTGAACACCCTCTCACCTCACTACTGGCCGGGCAGGAAAGCTTCGCCACTGCTAGCTCCGCAATTTTGCGGCCACACATCAAGTTTGGCTGCCCAGTAGTCCAGGGGATCCTCTTCCTGGGATGGTAGAGTGCTATCCAAGTAGGCCACCACCTGCTAGTGCAGGGGTCTGCTCCATGTCCTCGTGCTGGCAGCTACCCTCCGCACCAGGAAGCTGCTCATTAAGAACTGCAGACTTAAGCTGCTGCTGATGGATCCATTTCTACTGTATATGGGTCTTCTGGGTCATCTGCGTCTTCTACCTCCTCCGGATGCTCCTGCTCCTCCTCTCCAGTCCCCTGAGCAGAAAAACCACTCATTTCACAAGACTCCGCTTGTGCTCCAATGTCCTCCTCAGGACATGAAGCAGTAGAATGACGTTATTCATCGCGTAGTCTTGTCGACTGACAAATAATGTAGCCTCTTCAAAGGGCCTGAGCAAACGGCAGGTGTCACGCATGAGCTGCCAGTGGCTGACAACAAAGATACACAGGGGAGTACTCCTGTCTGCTTGCATCATCAAAAAATCAATGGCTTTTCTCTGTTCATACAGGCGGTCTAACATGGAGGCTGGAGTTCCAACGGGTGGAAACATCGCATATCAGCCTATGTTGGGAGAGGCCGTTCGGCCGCTGCAACTCGAGGAGGTGTGCTTGGCCTTGTAAGAATGGATGAAGTGAATGCCATTGGATGAAGTTTCCTGGCCATTTTTAGAATCTCTTGCAGATGGGTGGAAGACTTCAGGAACCTTTTGACAACCAGATTGAACACGTGCGTTGTCGCGGAGAAAGCCACACATTGATTTCTTCTTACATGACACGGAGCCATTCCTCCCCTTCACTTCTTTTGCCCAGGCAAACCAGGTGTAGAAATGTGTGACACCGCTGTGCCCTGTACATGTGGTAGGATGAAGAAGCCCTTAGACTTGTGGAGGGTGAAGTGGTGGTGGAGAAGGTAGAGGAGGCGGAGATTGGTGCAGGAGCCGCTGTATGACAACCTGGAATAGAAAGCAGCGTCTCCTGTTCAAGTTGTTGGTGTGGCTGGGCGGGAAGCACATTCGCCCAGTGGGCCATAAAGGACATGTACTGGCCCTAACCCTAGATACAGCTCCACACATCCACGCTGCCGTGCACCTTGGAAGAAACCAATAAGCTCATGGACTGGCCCACCTTTTATTCTACATATTTGTGAAGGGCTAGTTCTGCCTTTTTTGGAAAAGAAATTTAGGTTGGAACTCTCCATCTCGGTTCGGCACAAGCCATTAGTTCTCTAAAGTCCATGACTTGGAAAGGGAGGGACTGCAGTACCAACAACTTGGACAGGAGCACGGTCAACTTTTGCACCTTAGGATGGCTGGATGCATACAGTTGTCTCTTTGTAAACGCCTCGTTCAACAACTGCTGGCGCTATGCGTAGCGAGGAGCAGGAGCATCTGGACCAAGAGATGGTGTCAAAGACAAGACAGCTCCCTTCGGCAGAGGTACTATAGCCTTGACTGGCTGAAATGGCATGTGTGCTGCTGCTGTTGCCGCAGCGGAAGGTGGACCACCACATCTGAGACATATTTCTCCCAGGCCATTGTATGGTGATGCTGAATGTGTTTACGCAGGGCCGTGGTGCCAATGTTAGCTCCCTGGCCACTCTTCATCTTTCTACGTGCAGATTCTACATATACATGCGTTTGGCTCGTTTTACCGCCAACACTCGTACTTGCACCTGCAAAGCTGGTTTTGTGCCGTTTGGCTCCTGTTATATTTGAATATTAAAGTATATAGTGAGATTCGTATAATATGGACACTCATATAGCTTGCCACCAGATGGACATTGCCTGAAGCCTTGGAGTGGTGCCATAAGAGACTTGGTGATTGATCATGGGTCACCTACGTGCCCTTTCTCAAGGAATATCCTGTGCAATCTCCACAGGAAGGGTTTATCCATTAACTTGGGGCATAGATCAAAGGCATCAATATCCTGGTGCTCAGGAAAGCCGTGTTGTTGCAGGCCCAATTCTATTAACTCTGGAGGGCAATAAACAAACATCTGGTGTGAAAAGGTAATACAAGGACACTTTCCCATGGGAAGCCCTATTGTGTCAGGTGGGCAATAAATACCATCCCTGGGAGGTCACCCAAGCCATTTGGGACAAAGACCTGAGGAAAAAGATACCAATTCCAAGAACGAGAGCGCCATCCTGAGGAAGGAGTAAATGACAACACCAAGGAGGCCAATATCCTATTACCGGAAGCTGATTGGCGACAAGTCATCAGGAAGGCCGGAAGATATCCGAGCAGGGGTGGAGTCATAGGCGTCTGTGGGTGTGACTGTGATAACAGTTGAGCTATATATGTATAGTCAAGGAGTAGTCTAGTACTAACTTACTAATGATGGACTAATTATATAGTCTTGTGTCTGTTAGTCATGTAGTCTTGAGTGTAGTCAGATACCGTGTGTATTTTTAATCCTAGAATAGAACATTGAGGAGGCATTTTATCTTGTATTATTTTCTTTTTACACTTTGTCATCTTTTATACCTTTTTAATTAAACAAGCCTTTCTCCAAGTTTGGACTCTGCATTTGCAAGGAACAATTCTTAGGTAGAGCAGGTAGAAGGAAAACCCACATATTACAGCTCCCATGTTCACACTGCTTCCACCCTGCTGACTCATGGCCACAGTAGCGACTTGCTGCTTGCTTCACTGCATGACGCGCAAGCTGATACCCTCTTCTCCCAACGATAATGATGAAGCCCTTGCTTCACCCAAGCTCGCAAGAGCAATCAGCTACATCATCATCAATTTGTGTTTCCCTGTAACTGCTATTCTCCTCAACGGTCTCATTATGCACAGCCTGACTACTTGCAAGTGCAACATAACCTCTCGTGCCACTCTCCACATCTCTACTTTCCCGCCTACTGCACCAAGCAGCGGATGTTTGCCCCACCTCTTCACTGCCAAGCAGAAGCTAACTCTCCTCAAAGAGTTTCTCCTCGCTGTATAGTGGCACTGAGCCCAGACCACCTAGTAGGTCTCTGGCTGAGGGAAATGAACAGGACAGAGACTGGTTGAGGATAGGTGAGGGCTGCTGACCTGCTCCTGGGTCATGCCAACTAAGGGCTGTATCTGACGAACCCATGCACTCTTGGCTGGGCTTGTCAGATGTCATTTGGGAGGAAGTGGATGACCTAGTCAACCAATTGAGAACCTTTGGGTTGTTCATCAACTAGACCGGCAGTTCTGGCCTCAGAGTCACCCCTGCTGCAACGTGCCCTTACTGTGTTACGACCTGTGCCTGCTCCACCTGCTACCTCTCTGTCTGACACATTGGTTAACCAACTATGTGGGTTTGACACTGATTTCTTGATATCTACTTTAGAAACAAAAAAGAATTGAAATTTGGAGAATACGGAACCCCAAAAACTGAAACCCTGGAAGTTGAGCAAAAATCACTACTATGTTGATTTGACATGGATTTCTTGATATCAACTTTAGCAACAAAAAAGAATTGAAATTTGAGGAATACAGAACCCCAAAAACTGACATCCTGGACTTTGAGCAAAAATCACTCCATCAGCTAGACGCTAGAGACGGCACACATGCAGTGTGAAATGACAGGGATTGCAAATGGCCGTCTGTTTTTATAAGGGCATTGACATCACATAAGCCTGCCGGTCGCTGATTGGCTTACAAGTCTGCACATGTGATCGAGGGTGTTCCTTTCTTCTTCCCAGAGTTCTCTGCCCCATGTAACATGTTGTGCTCACGGCCATTTTGCTAAAAAAGGGGTGTTATACTTGAATATCAAAGTCGATACTGAGATTCATATACTACGGACACTGAAATATCTTGTCACCAGATGGACATTGCCTGAAGCCTTAGAGTAGTGCAATAAAAGACTTGTTAATAGACCATGGACCATCTATGTGCCCTTTCTCAAGGAAAGAAAGGTAATATCCTGGGGAATCTCCACATCTCCAAAGGTTTATCCATCAACTTGGGGCAAAGAACAGAGGCGTCAATATTCTGGTTCTCAGGAGAGCTGTGTGTTGCAGGCCTAATTCTATTGACTCAGGAGGGCAATAAACAAACATCTGTGATAGACGGATGCTTTCCCATGGGAAGTCCTATTGTTTCAGGTGGGTAATAAATACCATCCCTGGGTAGTCAACAAAACCATTTGGGACAAAGACCTGATGAATAAATACCAGCTCCAAGTACAAGAGCGCCATCCTGAGGAAGGAGTAGATGACGATACCAAGGAGGCCTATATCTTATTAGTGAAAGCTGATTGGAGATGAGTCATCATGAAGGCCGGAAGATTTTGATGATTTGACATTTAGATTTTTATAGGAGTATTCCCACAAAGACAAGATTTTTAAATACACTTAGGATAACAAAATAACACATTCTCTAATTCACTGTTATTAACAATTTGGTTGCCCATGGATCTGACCGTAGATCTTCTGACTTTAGTCAGATTCTTCTCAGGAATAGCTTCTATTGTCTGCACTCACAGTGCCCTCTGCCTCCTCCATTTCACGACCAGCTCAGATATAGGCACTACCTGCCGTAAAGCAGCATCGTGCAGAGGCTTACACTACAAGCTACAGATAAAGTATTTATCCAGGGGAGGAGGAGGGAAGGCATATAGCAGAGCTGACTTTGTGTGTGTTATAGGCAAGTTAGCAGAGCTGAGAGTGTCATGTTTTATATCCATTTCATGGATCTCATCATCTCTTATCTCTGATGTCTCATTTCTCTTTTTCTTTGTGTCAGATACTAGTAGAATGTTCAGAAGCTATAATAAAAGTGTAGATAAACCTGTACCCTAAAACTCTAAGCACATTGCTAGTACACAGCATCTAATAGCACAGAGGAATCATGAAATGTTTGCTTAGAGAGTCCATGCCCACTATCTGGAATTTTACACTTACCATCATGGAGTCATAAGAGCCAAAAGAGCAATAAAACTGAGTAAATTTGATACATTTATTTACGGGCTCCTTTAAGAGGAATCTACCAATTTAGGAATCTGATTCTCAAAATACCTTTATATTTTTTGAGGCATTTGGTGTACCCACAGTATATCCTCAAGACCATGACCATTGCTGTTACCGCCTGAACCACTACCCTCTGCTTCAGGTAAGCAGGAGATTTATCGTGTGAGAAACATGGAGCAACTGTGGATTAAAAGGAAAATGGTTTTGGTGGAAATACCATTTGTTCCAGGTGCTGAAGACACTCCTTGTGTACACTACTAAAATATGTATTTAAATGAAAATATCTAGAATATGGTAAAATGGACACAAATCATAAAGGTGTTGGAAATATCAGTGCAGATCTCATCATGCTACCAGCTGATTATAATTCTTGGGGGACTTATTAGGCTCCCATTAAGCTCATAACTCATCATCCATAGGATTACGCAGCTCACAGAGTGATTAACCCCTTAATACTCCATTAAGTACATGCACATTAAGGGACCATTAAAGAACACATTTGCCTAATTCTTCACTAAACTAAAATAAGAAATTCTCTAATTAGCTACTCTCATTAGCTATCTGCAGCAATTTGCCTGCTAGCAGGGGTTTTACTTTTTCCTCCGGGTCGCTCTGTCACACTTTGTTTATATTGGTTGACATGGGAATTAATTGTAATCTAGAGAGGAGAGGAGGGTAGGTTGGTCTTGTTGAGAGGGGCACTAGGAGATGAGATGATCTGTAGTTGCTGGGTGTAGGAGAATATCAGTCATTATTGCAGGCAGCATGAAAAAAACTCAAGGACCTTGAGTGATGTCGAAAGCATGTGACTGATCACATGCTTCAGGTCATCCAATTACAAGGAGGAAGTCCTGCACACATAGCACGGTATATATACAGTGAACCCTCTTTGCACAGGAAAGGGGTGGTCTAGAAATAGATGGCAGCTTCCAAAGAGTATAATGACAATATGCATACAGTGAAGTGTCAGTGTTTTATGGTGTAAATGGACATTTTTAATATATATTTTTCTTTGTTTGATTACTTTATTATTTTTTACCATAATGCAGAGCTCTATTGCTCTGTGCTGTCAGCTCTGTGTCTTCCCTGCCTTGCCCTGTACATGCAGTAACGCTGATCCTGTGTTCTGATTGGCTGGGCTCATTGTGCCCTTAGTGCTGTGGCCTCAGTGCCCTTAGCTGATGTCACATCCAGGATGTCCCACCCACTTCAGGAAAAGCTGAAAGGATTTTACAGATAGCCTCATATCTATTAGCCCCATATCTATTAGCCCCATATCTCAGGATAGAAAGATACCACAGTCCTGCTTATAAGGGGAATGTTCCCCTGTGCACTAATCGAGGGGATCAAATACTCCTATACAGCCCCAATGTCCAATGAGTGCCATGGGGATGCCCAAATGCCTTAAACATAAGGCCTTGCCTACTATTGTAAGTCCTCAAAAACCACAAAATTGGAAACAAGAATTGATTTTTTTTTTCATCCACGTAGGAAATAGTTAATGAAATTTCAAAATAAGCAAATTAAGAATTTGTGAAGAACATCTGATCTCAGAAACCTTTTTATGTCCAAACTGAAAAAAAAAAGTCTTTGTAGCGGACATTATAAAGCTTTGAATGGCTCTCCTTCCCTTTCAACCATGGTGTGTGCCCATACAGAAGTTTACCACCACATATGGGGTATTGACATTCTCAAGAGAAATCAAACTTTTTTGAAAAATACATTCATTTGGTAAAAAATAGACCATTTCAAAATTGATTTTTGTTCTAACCCGTGAGAAACAACTAAAGGGTTAACAAACTTCATAAAAGTTGTTTTTATAAAAGGGGTATAGTTTTTATAATGGAGTAATTTATGGGGTGTACTATTATTTAGGACTCTCAAAGTCACTTGAAAGGCGAGCAAAAAAATTTGAAAAATCACACCTAAAGTTCTAAGCTTTATAGCATTCTACAAAAATTAGTGAATGCATAAAAACTATTCCAACATAAACCAGACATCTGGTTATATATAAATAAGAAAACATATCACCCCTATTTTTCAACTAACACAAAGTGCAATGTGTCATGAGAAGTCTGGATATGTTAAAGTGTTTAAAAGTTATAACCACCTATACTGAAGCATTTTGTATTTGAAAATATGGTGTCAGGAAAATGCAAAAGGCCTCTATTTTAAAATATGGAATTAAAAAACAACAAAATGTTGTACAGTCCCCAAAATTATAGCAATGAAAACATTTCATCCTGGACAAAATTACACTTTTACACAGCTCAGTACACCGAAGTATGAAAAAGTGTTAGAATATGGTGAAACAAAGAAATTGTTTTGTGCAAAAGGTTTTACATTTTTTTTAAATCTATTATAACATAATGATATGATAGCAATATCCAGCTGGAAATCTTGAAAATCTTGAAAATGTTAAAAAAGTCAACTTTTATTCCATTGCCCCAAGGTATCAATTTGCATATGGCATAAAACTTGATTTTTGTAACACAGATGGCACTATTAAATAACTCAGAGATATGTTCCTTACCACTATTATGCACTGAGTAACCGTATATGTGCCAAATTATAATCTTAACAAAAATCTACCATCAAAATCCATTATGAAAAACTATGGACACTTACTCATAAATCCAGGCACTGTTGTTTTTTACTGGTTGTTACAATGAGCAGAGCAGGGGGGAGAGATCAGGGTGTGGGCTGAGTTCTTTTCATTGTAACAATCAGTGAAAAGACTGGGGATATCACCCACAGAGCCACTCAGGCTCATTACCATAATTTTATATGTTTATTATATTAGGAAGGAGGCAATCCATAACAAATATAAGATGATTACCACAGTTACGGTGCCTGGATCTGAACCTGTGCTGTGATTTTCAGGAATAATCATATCATTTTGTAATGCAGTACACCAACTGAAAATGTTGTGATAGTCAATGCCTCACAATTTAATGCTTAGGAACATTTTTCTAAAATTTCCATAAATTCTTTAATTTTCTTCTCAGATGGGTAAAGCTCTCTCTTCATTAAGGTATTAAGGAAATAGGAATGGCGCTCAAAATTATTATTATTTTTTTTAATTCAATGTACAAACCTACAAAAAATGGTGGTGATGGGACGGTGGATGTGCCTGTGGGTTTCTCCTTGCTGAAAAAAAAAGCTTGAGCTTGGGGCTTTAAATGGGGTTCATCCGGCCTTTTGTCAACCTAGTGTCTGCCTGCTGCGTATTTATATGTGTAAGGTAAATCAACTTCCATTTTCATTGGTGAGTCATCATTCCCATAGTTACAATGATTGAAGCCTATATTCATCATTCATACCCTACGGTCCTTCCCTCTATTGACATTACCTACCTCATGCCAGATGCCAGGAGGAAGCCATCATTTAGCTTCCCAGGAAACACATTAGCAACATGGAACATTCTATTGGGAGACTTTTTCAAAATAGTGTTAGTGATAACTATGTACTATAACGATTAGGTCGGAATTGTCATCTCCTTTGGTAGACAGGTATACTTCACCAGCACACAGGTAACTTCACTGTCCATACCCTGTGATTTTAGTGTGACTGGCGTTGGTCTGTTTATTAAGCAGGATTAAAAATTTAAACAAAACAAGTAAAAAAATTATTAAGTCTAAGCCTCTCTGGCACTAGCTAAACAGACAATCCCTACCTCACCAGGTCCTTGCCAAAGTTATGCAGTTCACAACTTTCACGGCTCCACAGGCCAATGGCTTGACCTGCTTCTCTCAGGGTAGAGTAACAGTGAAGAATCTGCTCCAACCCCTAATGTAGCACTTCCACCTGGCAACTTCCGCCTTGGGGTTGTAATCAAAGGAGAAAATAATTCTTTATCTCTCATCTGCCTTTCTTCCAGCTATTTTTTTATTTAACAATTCTTTATGATTTTTCTTCTCTACTTTTACATAAACCGTTTCAATAACTACATTTGGATAACCTCATTTTTTTAGATGGGTTTTCATCTGGTGTGCCTGTATTTCAAAGTTGGGAGTTGTTAATCATCTTCAACCTAGTAAACTACCCATATAGTATAGCTTTTTTCACATGTTGGGGGCGGTAACTATCGAAATGTAGTAATGAATTGATAATTTGTAATATATTTACTATTATCTCCACTTATACATATAGGAATTCAAGTTATTCTATGTGGACAGTGTGCCTAAATATCATGTTCATTGCATTCTCTCTATTAACCCCTTAACAATGCAGCCCTTTTTCGTTTTTGTGTTTTCATTTTTCACTCTCCAAATTCATAAATCTATAGCTTTTTTATTTTTCCATGTACAGAGCTGTGTGATGGCTTATTTTCTGCGTAACAAATTACACTTGAAAATGGTGGTATTTAATATTCCATACCATGTACTGGAAAGCTGGAAAAAGATTCCAAATGCAGTGAAATTGGTAAAAAACCGAATTTGTGCCGTATTCTTGTGGGCTTGGATTTTACGCATTTCACCGTATGCCCCAAATGACATGTCTACTTTATTATTTGGGTCGGTACGATTACGGGGATACCAAATTTGTATAGGTTTTATGTTTTCATACATTTAAAAAAATGAAAACCTCCTGTACAAAAATTTTGCCTGATTTTGCCGTTTTCTGGCGCTAATAACTTTTTAATACTTTGGTGTACAGATCTTTGGGAGGTGTTGTTTTTTGCTGATTTTGATGATGTTTACAATGTTATCACTTTTAGGATTGTTCTACCTTTGATCACTTTTTACAGAATTTTTTAATTTTTTTTTTAAATGGCAAAAAAGTACCAGTTTCGACTTTGGGCGCGATTTTCCATTATGGGTTTAAATGCAGTTAAAAACCGTTATTATATTTTTATAGATGGGGCATTTTCGGACGTGTTGATATTTAATGTGTTTATGATTTTTACAGTTTATTTATATTTATATCAGTTCTTTAGTTTTCCATTGCCTCTTTATTCATTTGTTTACTTATTTTTAAATTGAGCAGTATAGAATCCACATTGTTTATTTCCACATTACCCGTAGTTTCCACTCACTTTTAATTTAATTGTGTACCGTGAGCTACATACCAACATGTCACAGCACTGTGACTTTACATATGAGGTATTTTGGTCCAACTAGTGATCCTTAGTTCATGAGTTGCATAGGAACCAACAGTATACTCAAAAAAAAGCAGATCTTTAATTTTCTTCCACAGAGTAAGCTTTTGCTCTGCCTAATCAACATCTTAGAGATCAACATGTTGCATGAATTATTTCTCTTAAAAGTATTTTTATTTTTTCATTGAACACTAGCTTCCATATTTAACTGTTATTAATAAAGAGAAAAACGTTTTATGTACTAGTGTAAATAAGTGTTTGTATGATATGGAGGAAGTCAGAATATTTAATGTAACTTCTTATCTTTATGTATCTTGGTGTTTGTCTTTGTATGGCAGTGGTGAATTTTAAACACGGATGCGAATCACACCCCTTGGATCCGTTTTCCCTGTGACCCATTTGTACATGTATATAGGTGGTTATTGTGCCATTGTATTATTATTCCTGATAAAGGGTCAAGTTCAAGGAGCTAAAATGTGTTGCTACTGTTTATAATAAAATTCCAGATTGTTTTTATACACGTCCATTTTAAGAGAATATGAAGCGCCAATGCTCATCTGTCTCCAGCATTGGGTTTATTCATACCTTACTGAAAGGTATTTATTTGTATATAAATAAGCAAGCTGTTACGATATCAATATTTTGTGTATATTATTCTATATAGTGTACTCTTTCACCTATTAAATTGGTTTTGATATGGGCCCAATCAGTGTCGGACTGGCCCACCAGAGTACCAGAGGATCCTCCGGTGGGCGCTGGCTCAACCCAGAAAACAATATATTTCCTGGGGGATAATGAAGAGTGGGCCCCCAGATTGATTTTCTCTGGTGGGCCTAAGGAAAGCCAGTCCGACACTGCGCCCAATAGTGTTTTTCTAAAATGTTTCAAATAATTCATTCATGACTTTCTATTCCTTTCTATTCCTTGATGTACAGTATAATGTTAAAGTTCATTCACTAGCAAAAATACATGGTAGACTGCATTGTGCGCTGTCTGTGCCTAGAAAGCCCAGAGGAGAGACCTGGGTATTAAAATAAAATCTATATGGCAAAAATGTATCATAAGAGCTGGCACCAAAGAGTCTAATCTATTTACTCAGACAGGAATCTTTAAGCTGAGCAGCTAATGCATCATTTCTTGATAATAACTCTAATGAAAGAGGCTGCTATCCATTGCAGCAAATAGAATTGTTTCAGAGGAAACTCTGACCTGACGATAAATGTATTATCCCACAGAAGACAAAGTAGATAGATTTAAGGTCACGCCTGAAAAACAGAACAAGACATTAAATAGATGTAATAGATCAGCAATTCTCAAGACAATCTCGAAAAACATAAAATTACAGTGTGATTTATTAGAAAATCTATCATTCTTTCTTAAGAAAAAAATAACAAAATTGTTGCTTTAAAGGAAACTTAAATCCATCAAAATATGGATAAACCAGCGAAACTCATAGATCCAGGCACTTGGACTGTGGTAATCTTTGTATATTTGTTATCCATAACATTATTCCTTCTGAAATCAACTTTTAACATTATGCTAATGCGCTGGAGGGGCGCTGAGGGGGGTGGTCCTCTGTGTTATAGCTGCACAGGCTGAAGGTCAGGTAAAGAAAAAAACTATAAAGGTGGTGATAAGGGTGATAAGGGTTTTTTAATTTATTAGTATTGTGACAACGTGTTTCAACACCGTAACATTGTGTTCATCAGGTCTAAAAACTGTATAGGTAGGTTACAAAGACAAAAGCAAAACATAACAAAATTGGTATGAATTACTTGGTTAGTATGGTTAGTATAAATAGATGCAAGAACTAAAAAGTATAAGGAATATAATATACTCTAATAATATAATATAAAATATAATCGAATATGAAGAATAATAATATTATATGATGCATAGTATTTACAAGATAATGACATTATTATTATATGATGCATAATATTTACAAAGTACACAAGTGTGGATATAGTTCTATACATAGATAAAAATGAATAACATGGATAAATTGAATGATTATATATGAGTAGGACAATTGAGGGCTAAAATAGATGGATGCATGAGAAAGTGAGTAAATAGGTAGATAAATAATTTAATGAATAAGATTGCATGATTGAGTAGATAGATTGCATGATTGAATAGACTGTTAATGGGGAGAATGATAATATTGTCATAATGTGTATTTAAGGATTACCTGCAGGGGGGGTAGGTAGGTGGCAAAGCTATGCTGCCTAATGTCCAGCCTGGGGAAAATAGACAAGAAAAGTAATAATAATAAATAAATGAAAGAGAGAATTAGGAATGTAAAGGGGAGAGGTAGCGTGTAGGACCGGGGGGTAACTTACTGTAGCATCCAGGTGCTGCGGGTCGGGAGCGCTGTATAATTACACAGGCTCGGGAGTTTCTAACCATCAACAACCCGCCCCTCCCCAAGATTCACAAATCCCTCACCAATCCACCTGGCCGTCCCATCATATCCGACATCAATTCCCTAATACCTCTAATCTGTCACACTACATAGACCTCCACCTCCAACATTTTGTCCTCCAACTTCCATTGTACCTGAAAGATTCGACCCAGCTCATCAACAAACTCTTACTACTCAACAACCCCATCGAGAACCAAAGGAACTGGAACAACTGGTCACTATTAACAGCCGACATATCAGTACTCTACTCTAACATCCCACACAACCTAGGAATCAGATCCATTGAAAGTTTCCTGTTATCTAACCCCAATATGCCTCCAGCTCAAACTATTTTTCTGCTCAACAGCATCGATTTCATTCTCCACCACAACTCCTTCTCCTTCGAAGACAACATCTACCGGCAGATCAAAGGCTGCGCCATGGACACGAGGTTCGCACCCTCCTACGCGAATTTGTACATGGGCACCTTCAAAAAAGAATATATCCTTGGCCCCAATCCCTTCCAGAACAACATCATCTTCTTCCGTCGCTACATAGATGACCTGTTCTTCATCTGGGAGGGCAACAAAGAGACTGCCACCGAATTCATCGACCATTTAAACAACAACAGGATGGGCTTGAGTTTCACCTTTAACTATTCCACTACACAAATTGACTTCTTGGACCTCTCAATCCATCTCAACAATACTGGGATCTTCTCCACCAGTACACATTTCAAATCCGTAGATGTCAACAGTTACTTGGACTTCCGCAGCGCACACCACACCCCATGGCTCCGCAATATCCCGTATGGTCAATTCAAACGAATCAGAAAGAACTGCTTAGACACCACCACCTTCATCACTCAAGCCAAAGTCCTGAAACAATGCTTCAAAGACAAGCACTACCCAAAAAAACTGGTTCAAGACGCTCTCACCAAAACACTATCCCTCACCCAGAACCAATGCCTCCAACCAAGCAAACCAACATTGCACCAATATAAAAAACCCCCACTCAACTTCATAACTACATACAATAACAGCCATAGCAACATAAAACAAATCATGACAAAACACTGGCCTGTTCCACCTCAAACTTTCCCTGCCCAACCGACAATCTGTCACCTTCAAGAGAGCCAGAACCCTCAGCAACATACTTGCCCCCAATGCGGCTCCACTAGATGCTTTGCTGTGTAAACATCCAACATAGAAGAAAATCCTTTAGCTTAACTACTACTTCCTCAACTGCCATTCATCCTTCATCATCTATCTCTTAGAATGTCCGTGCAATCTACAATATATAGGTAGAACAACCCAAGAGCTTCACATCAGAATGAACAACCACAGATCCAACATCACCAATGGCTTTCTCAAACATAGTGTCTCGAGCCATTTTGCACTAAAACATGAAAAAGACTTCAGCAACATCAGGATCACCCCGATCGAACAAATACCCACCACTTCCAACAACAGGTTCCAGAAACTACGCCAACGTGAGTCCTTTTGGATCTATAAACTGGACACCCTTTCACCCGCAGGATTAAACGACATGGTAGAGACTTCATTCTAAACTTCGACCCTCAACCCCCAAACTTCCGTGGGAACTCACCCCACTCTCCAGACCCTGTGACTCTGTACATCATGTGTAATTTGTGGTATAGGCAGAAGGTCCATTTCTAATTTTAATTTTAATCTTAATTTTAAATTTATATTTATTTTATTTTGCATGTTTTATTCCATATGTTGACACACTAT
Organism: Engystomops pustulosus; assembly: GCA_019512145.1. Classification (NCBI taxonomy): domain Eukaryota; kingdom Metazoa; phylum Chordata; class Amphibia; order Anura; family Leptodactylidae; genus Engystomops; species Engystomops pustulosus. The sequence continues at coordinate 124,663,213 of CM033641.1, read as the reverse complement.
CTCCACATGCTATATCATTACCCCACACACTATACCATTACCCCAGGATCATTCAACCAATTAATCAAACTATTTTCTACTTCAATCTATGCTTCATTTCATCCATTAATAATTCTTTTAATTCCTTGATCAGATCTGCACATCAATCCACATACTGCTCCATTTATTTATTTCGCCATCCCATTGCCACCAACCTCCAACATACACACCAACACCCAAACGGTCCGTCCGTTCTATTCTATTTTGCTGTTTCACTCTATCCCACTACCACATATCATTACCCTATGATTCCAATATTACACCATTACCTATTCTGCCCATTCTTCCCTTCTCCCATTCATTCTCCCCCTCTTCCAATCCCCCTTGCATCAAGCCCTTCAACCATAAGTGTCAAATTCATTCACACATTCATATCATCATTTACTGCCCATCTCTTCCCTCTCCCCTCTACATAGTGAACCTGTCATTTTCTATGCATCATTCTCCCTTATCCACCTAGCAGTATTATGTCATGGCATTTCCCATGCACTGTTCTCTGAGGCCAGCGCCTGCGCTCTGCCTCTTACACATCCTGTCAATAAATACCGCGTCTCCCTTGGCGCGCGCTCTGTCCCCCCGCGCCTGTGCCAGCACACAACCCTTAATCTCTCCCTCTACCCTCCTGAGCCTGTATAATTACACAGTGCTCCCGACCAGCGGCACCTAGACGCTACAGTAAGTTACCCCCCGGTCCTACACGCTACCTCTCCCCTTAACATTCCTAATTCTCTCTTTCATTATTATTACTTTTCTTGTCTATTTTCCCCAGGCTGGACATTAGGCAGCATAGCTCTGCCACCTACCCGATACTCTCCCCCCGCAGGTAATCCTTAAGTACACATTATGACAATATTATCATTCTCCCCATTAACAGTCTATTCAATCATGCAATCTATCTACTCAATCATGCTATCTCATTTATTCATTAAATTATTTATCTATCTATTTACTCACTTTCTCATGCATCCATCTATTTTAGCCCTCAATTGTCCTACTCATATACATATTCATTCAATTTATCCATTTTATTCATTTTTATCTATGTATAGAATTGCTTAACTATATCCACACTTGTGTACTTTGTAAATATTATGCATTATATAATAATAATAATGTCATTATCTTGTAAATACTATGCATCATATAATATTATTATTCATCATATTATATATTTAATATTATATTATAATAGAGTATATTATATTCCTTATACTTTTTGGTTCTGTCATCTATTTATACTAACCATACTAACCAAGTTATTCATACTAATTTTGTTATGTTATGTTTTGCTTTTGTCTTTGTAACCTACAGTTTTTAGACCTGATGAAGACACCGTTACGGTGTTGAAACGCGTTGTCACAATACTAATAGATTTAAAAACCCTTATCACCCTTATTTGGATGTAGCGCGTCTTTCCACTGACCCCGTTTTTTTCTTTCCCTGACCTTCATATCTCATCTGGACCAAGGTCCAGCTCCGGGGGCTGACGCTGCAACTCCACCCCAATACTTTCAAAAAGACACCCTTTTCCTACCTGTGCACACACTTTTTTGGCGCCTGGTTCAAGTAAATCCCCTTACTTTTACCCTAGCTACACAGGCTGTTACACTCTGAAGGAGCACTCCTCCCTCCCACTTTGTGCTCACTGCTGCCACGATTGAAGTAGGAAGAGGGAGGGTGGAAGTGCTGAAGGAGCAGGGGTAGGAGGAGTGTGACAGCCTGTACATTGTAAAAGTCTTTGTAGCTACACCATGGATGACTTGTGGTCACATGCCCCAAAAAAGTTGATTTTAGAAGGAAGGAGGACACGGATAACTGCAGTCACGGTGCCTGGATATATGAGTACATGTCCCTATTCATCATGCTTTCTTTTTGATGGTAGATTTCCTTTAGGTGCCTAATATTATATATGGTCCTGGCTAGACGCTATCCGATTTTGTAATCACTGATTAACGTCAATTTGGGTGACTCGTTGTGTAAAGCATCATTCAGGGTGTCTGTAATATACTGTAAGTTTTCTTTCCAAGTGTGGTTAGTCAATGCCAGGTGGGGAGAGCATGTTATCAGTTTGTACCGTGTGTTGTTTGAGACTCGTCCTGCAGATCATTGAGACAGTTTCCATGCAAGTTGTATATAATTAGCGGGTTCAAAAATCTACACCATAAACTGACCATAACTATAGGTTTGTAATGCACAACATATGAATTTATGCTCTACTCTGCCATGATTGCTATCGCCTAAAAATATGTACCATATTATTTATTTTACTGCATTTCATGCACAGGCTCACCCTGTACACTCCCAAAATGCCTACACTGAGTGTGCCATTGTTTTCTGGTGCACTCAGTTTAACAGGTATTTGCCACAATTATGTCAGACTTGACGCCCATTTAGGTGCATGGTATTGTGTTGCAAGATGCATAGTGCTGCTGCGACATAATACTGGCAGAAGCGCTTTCACCAGAATACTGGATCAGATTGCTTAGAAATTTTGGGCCCGTATGTCTATCTAGTTCAACCAAGGAGGGAAGATAAAAAGGAGAATGCATGTGGGGGAACAGAATTTTATACAATAACCTATGCAATTTGACATGCTTTGTGCAGCGCTGCGTAATCTGTGTGCGCTATATAAATAAAGAATTATTATTTATTATTATATGCATCAATGTTTTGTTGCAGGAAGTATCTTGGTCCTCTTGAAGCCTTCCGCTGTTCTTGCTGTGACCAGCTCCTGAGCTGGGCTAGTTTTATATTATATTATGTGTGTTTACTTGGGTAAAATTAAAAGTGTGGCCCTAAATCCCTTTGTACTTTGAACACAGTCTCATTTAGTAAATTCAGATAGCATTCCAGCATACCAGATATACCCGCAGCATAAATTTATAACATGTGATTTGAAAACACACTGGAGGAGATTCATTATGGCTTCTGAACCAGTTTTCTGGCGGAGAAGGCACATTAATTTACCCCTTTTGCCTCTTAATAGATATGAAAGCAGGACAGCAATGGGGGAATTTTAAGACTGGAATTCTAAATGAATTCCCACAACTGTGTACGCCATTTTGCAGCACAATACCCAATGCAGCTTGCATACTCAAATGATTGAAACAGATGTAGTTATGAATTACAACCACTATACAAAGACCAAATATTAGCTCCATATTGTAAATGAACAAAACAGACTAGACACTCTGTGAAGGACTACAGGTGCTGAGAGTTATGACATACAGAAGGTTAGTCAGCGACTTCAGAACTCAAAACTCAGACAGAAGTGGTATCTAGTAACTTACATGTGATTTGTCTTTTCCATTAAAGGGGTATTCCAGGAATAAGCTTAATTCATATACAAATGGGTCCTTAAAATATAAGCTTATATGTAATTAGTTGTTATTTAAAATTTTGCTACCCTTAGCAGAAAAATGAAGAATTAAAATGCTACTGGCCCTTTAATCAGTCCGTTAATTTCCTCTGCGCGGTCCGTTGCAGAGCATACACAGGACAGAAGATGGCCGCTGGTCACATGTTCACATCACATGTCTTGCCCCTGTCTGGGCAGGTCATGTGATCAGCACTAGTTTGGCTGTAGTCGGTTGGTTTCAGTGCATTCAGTATGGCCAGTGTTGTGGTTATGGCAGTTACACATCATTACTATGGTAACAGAGTAAGAAAACCTGTTACATCATCACTGAGAGCAGGGCATAAGAGGAAGAGGAGTTACTGAGAACTAAAGGATCTTGGGACTTGTAGTTTCCAGTGGCAGCCATCTTAATGATAACTCTAAAGAGGCCGTAAAATTTTGTGAATCATAAAATCAAACTATTTAAGCTCCATTTTGAGACTGATGATATTAAGTTTTGTTACATTCATTTATTTATAACATTATGGGTTTTTGTATCAGACGTTCATATTCCCGGAATACCCCTTTAAGTACAAAACTGCCTGACAACATCTCTGAGCCATGACCTAATGGAGAATTTGTCCTCAGATGTCTTCCAAAACATCTTTACACTGTGCAACTAAAAATACTACAGTCGCTTACAGAATGAAGGCCCCTGCATAACTATTTCCCACTATGTGCTCTGAAATAATATATTTGACTACAAAAGCTGCATCAAAAAACTGAAGCTATTGATGAGAAATAACCACTTAGGATTACATTCCCCCATTCCAAACTTAATTGTCCCCACTGCCAGAATACAGCACGCCAGAGGCTCTGGTGTCTTAGTAAATCCAAAAAGGCAGTCCACTGCTCTTCTTTCCATCAGGTTTTACCAAGTCAACCCTAGTCTAAAAAGCAGGTGAAGTCAGGCGGAGACTTTAGTAACTTCAGGACCAGCTCCCTGCACCCAGCCATTGGACAACACACCTAAGGAGTAGCTGAAACACTGATTTTAATAAGCCTTGTCTGCCCTAGGCTTAGTAATCCTCCCATTTGTATCAAATAAATATGCAATACAGTAGAAACAGAACTTAATATTTGGTACAGAAACCTTTGTTTGTCATTACAGAGGTCAGATGTTTCCTACAGTTTTAGGCCAAGTTTACATACAGATGTTTTTCAGATCTTTAAGGTTTTAGGGATGTCTCTGCTCAACATTGAGTTTCAGCTCCCTCCAAAGATTATTGATTGGGTTCATGTATGGAGAACAGCTAGGTCACTCCAGGACCTTGAAATGCTTCTAACGGAGCCACTACTGAGTTATCATGCTGTGTGTTTCAATCATTGTCATGCTGTTAAATCCAAGAAGTGTGGTATCTATTTTAAAACATAACCATAACATAACATGTATCATAGTTTTTGGCTGCCACTTTTTCAAGTTTCCTGAAGTTGGCCTACTTAATCATTGCAATGTATCTTACATTTTCCCCTTTACATTTGATACAGGTTATGAGTTGCTTGTTTAGTCTCACTTTTGCGACTTTTTATGGAATGTGACTTTTTAGTCCCAAATAGTAGTGCCCAAAAGTAAGTCTGGGTCTATCATGCTCTGTTTTGGGACTTATTAGGCTCAAGAATGGAACAATTTTAGAGCCCAAAAGTCTCACAAGTTGAACAAACATCTGGACTACAAAGATAAATCTGGAACACTGCATTAAATCTTTGAGTCAGCGAACTTTGGTACGCTGCTTGATTCTGCGACTAAAAAGTCTGAAACTGCAAAAAAAGTCACATAAAAGGAAAAAGAAAGCAATAGTTGTGATACATGTAACCCAAAATTTATTTAATATGTCTGCAATCACAAAAAAAAAACTTAAACCACACAATTAAGTACACAAAATCAGAAAGTCATATGCAAAACCAGCTACACAGATAAATAATAATCATTTGTTGGATCTTACTAAGGCCCGTTCCACACTCACCGCGGGAGTGAACTCAGCATGTCAGTTCACTCCCGCGGTGCAGCGTTCGGGCCGTGCGTTCCCGGCAGCATGCGTTGCAAGTGTGATGCGAGTTCATCGCATCACACTCGCAAGTGTGGAACAGGCCGGGGCGAGCATCATCAGCTGTAGCAAAAGAAGTCTAGTAGGTGGACTTAGATTAATATAGTGGGAAATTGACCATATTACACCTTATACAGAAACTGCACACCAAGGCAGTACCAAATTAGCTCCTGTGCTGATGCATTTCTAGCATAGTGTAAAACCACAATTTTTATAAGGAACAGTAAACACAGAGGTCCGCTGTCCATAGGAATTACACAGGGGTTATAATCCAATCTCATGTCACTACATAACAGCAGCAGCGGATTATGGTGGCATAATAAAAAAAATCCTTCCCAGATCCCACCCATGTATCTCATGATGTCTTAATACACACGTGATCTCTCTGCAGACATTATGTGCTGCAGCATTGTGAGGGTGAGGGGTTCGTTTATTGAGACCCCAGCCAATGACTCACCAGGCAGTGGTGAAATACTGTGGGAGGTGATTGTGCCACCACTCCTTGTTGATGAATAAATAACATCATGGGAAAATTTGTTACGCACAAAATAAGCCCTCCCACAGCTCCTTTTTGAAGGTGGAGAGCGAGAAATGAGAGAAAAAAACCTGCGTCCTTAAGGGGTTAATGTAACATGCATTGATGTGTTTTAGGTCAATTATTTCAGGACATGGGGCCTACTTTTAATTTTGCCCAGAGTCATGCTTTGTCTAAATTTACACAATTAGTCCTGGTTGTGTCTGAGTAGGAGGAAATGCAGTTTGTGCCCAGGAAAGGCAGCTATTATTGTTCCAGTTCCTACAGCTACTGTCTAACCATCGTCATTACAGCTGGTTCTATATTCAGGTACATTTAACTAGTTGGATATCTTTTGCTCCTTGTGGGATAAATAACAGTTTAGTTTTATAGTAAAGTATAGTGGGGCGGAAACTATGGCATGGGTGCCACATGTGGCACTCAGAGCACTCTTCCTGGGCACCCAGGCTTTCAATGCAGCAAAGAGTTCTCAAGAGAAGATTCAAGTCCTCCCCCTGCAGTCTGTAGCAGCCCAGGATTTAACATGTTCAGCTGAATTTTAAAATGACCGATAGATAGTCCCCATAGATAGTTTATACAGTGAGAATCCCTCATAGATAATATGTACTGTAATATGCTGAAAAGTACAGTACAGTAATATACAGAAAACCATTTCCTGCTGAATTAATAAAGTTGTATTGTATCATATACAGCCAGAGTACCCTGGCCTGTATAGATAGTATATACAGCCAGACAACCCCCCACAGTATATGCAAGCCAGTACCCCTCATAGATATTATATGTAGCCATTAGCCGCCCATTAGATAGGATATACAGTAAGTAACCCCCAATTAGATGTACAACCATTACTACCCCCAAAGATATTATATACAGCCAGTAACACCCCATAGATAGTATATAAAGCCAGCGGAAAAAATTAAACTAATACTTACGGTACCTTCAAGCTCAACGTCAAAGCATTTGGAAAGTCCATAATACTAGTGATCTGTCTCAATCTGCCTCATGGCAAATGTGGCCTGATGTTACTATTAACCCCTTCCTGCCAATGGCCTTTTTCATTTTTGTGTTTTCCTTTTTCTTCAGAAGACCGTGGCTGTCATGGTCGCCGCTCCTCAATGACATCTTTTTTGGGCGCCACCATCTTTTTGAAGCCGCCTGCGGCTTCACTGCCACCGATCAGCAGGAAAACACCCGCAATCGGTGCTGGCAGTGATTGCGGGTGTTACCGGTAGGCCTTTGCTTAAATATGCAGCAAAGACTTACCGGCTATGGAGAGGGCTCAGCCTGTGACCCCTTTCCATGCACCCGCACCTGGCATGACATGTCGGTAAGGGGTTAAAGGGATCGTTTTTATCAATTTCAAGATAACAGGACATATACTAAAGCGTAATATTTATATAAAATCACAACCAGGAGAAAGGAGAAACCCTAGTAGTGAACATTTCCTCCCAAATACTGACATCTGCTCAGACTTCACTCTTGAATAAAGGCCTATCCTTTTGTCTGTCAGTACCTACTGATTGGTTCGAGACTGAAATTGACCTTGAAAACTTCTTCAGAAATATCAAACTAAAAACTTGGTTTTCTGAGAGACCTAATTTACCATGCGTGAGTAATGATGCTATACCAACTATGTTTAAGTTAAAAGATTTTGATTTGTACACTAAAAGCTATTTTTCCCCGACTATTACTAACACAGCCATTGATTCTTTTATACAGGGTGTTAAGACAGGGGTCAGGAAACTGATACAAAGTAAAAACAAACACACACATCCCAATATCACCAACCAGGAATGGCAGGCGTTGCAAGAACTTATCCATGACGATGGCCTCACAATCAAACGTGCGGACAAGGGAGGTGCGATCGTCGTCATGGATACACAAACTTACCTTATGGAAGTAGAGAGACAGTTGCAGGAGACTTCTGTTTACATGAAAGTTGGTAATGACCCCAAGTTTGAGCTTGGTAGGAAGATAAAAATAGTCATTGATAGAGCCAAAGAGTAAGGCCATATTGAAACTGCATTATATAATTTTTTGAAAGTAGATCAACCGGTGACCCCTGTGTTGTATCTACTACCCAAGATACACAAAAGCCTACTAAACCCTCCGGGGAGACCCATTGTGGCTGGAATGGGTTCCATTCTTAATACCATAGCCATGTTTCTTGACAAGTTCCTTAGATCCTTTGCTGTTGACACTCCTTCGTACACAGCAAACTTCTTGGTTAAACTAAGGGATAGTGTTGCACCCCCTGGTGATGATGTTATTTTTGCTTCCTTCCTACACATCTATTGATCATGAAAGAGGTTTGGCGGCGGTCAGGAGAAAGCTTGATAGGGCTGAATACCCTGAACCTGTCATTCTTTTTATCATGGAATTATTGGAATTGGTGTTAACTTGCAACAACTTCCTTTTTCAGGATACGTTCTATGTTCAATTGAGAGGTACGGCAATGAGGGCAAATGTCGCCCCAACTAATACTAATATCTTTATGAGAGACTTGGAGGACATGTCAATCTATGTGTACCACCACTTTGCGAATGTGCTACAGTGGTGGAGATACATAGATGACAGCTTCCTCATCTAGAAAGGCACTGTTGATGAGCTCCTACATTTTCAGACTTTTTGAATGGTACAGATAGTAATGTACAGTTCACATTGGTATGGTCTCGTGAAATGATGGAACAATTTTGACTGACCTTTTTGTTAAACCCACAGACAAAAATAAATTATTACATTTCAAGAGCAATCACCCCGGGAACATGGTAAGATCTCTACCGTATAGCCAATTTGTCAGGGTTCAACGCATAGTGTCAGAAGACACTTTACTGGAAAAGAATTTTGATATCCTCACCTCCAAATTTGACTTATTGAGGAACACAAAAATAGAGCCCGCAATCAAGAGAGCACCACACTCCTACACCCCAAGAATAAAAGAATGAATACCCAGCATATTTCTTTTAATATAATTATCTCTAGGAATTGGCACATTCTAACTGATACCTTCCCTAATATTCTGGAATTTACCTCCCCACCTCTATACTTGTACCGTAGTACACCAAGTACACCAAGTGAAAGACAAGTTGGTGAGAGCGGATATAGGGACTGGCAAAAAATCCAAACAAATGTTCCTTGCCCCACAAAAGAAGGGTTGTTATACCTGTCTCAAGTGCATCAACTGCACAATGATGCTGAAAGGCAATGAGTTTGTACACCCGGTTACCAACACTAAGTTTGAGATTAAACATTTTCTCACGTGTAACTCATGTTATCTATCTTTTACAGTGCCCCTGTAACCTCTGGTATATAGGCGAGACGACACTTGACTTTAAAACTCGGATTAACCAGCATCGCTATACCATTAGAGCAGGAAGGAAGGACCTCCCGGTACCTAAACATTTTAATGAATGTGGACATAGGGAGGGACAATTGAGATTTCGTTTGATAGACAGGATCCCACCACTGAGGAGAGGTGGGAATCTCATGAAATTACTTAAAAAAAGAGAGTTTGAATGGATCTACAGACTCACACTTTGAAACCTAATGGTCTGAATGTAGACTTTAAAACCAGTGGTATTTTTAGGTAGCCCTTGGGAGCTGAGTTGCCTTTATATTCTCATCTACAGTGCCTGTGATTATTCTTTTTCATTTATGTTTTGGTGTTACAATGATACCAAATTATACTAATACATTTTTATTTTTTTTCTTTTAGATCACACACCAGTTTGAGTTACTTTTGCACTTACTTGCACTTTGAATAATCTAGAAAGAAAAATTCTTTGGATGGACCCCTCCTGACAATCTGTACCTTTGTTTGTATATTCATTAATCGCATACTGTAGATTATTATAGTCAGTGTGATATCGAATGAGCATAGGTGGTTTTCTATACACTTTTCCTACATTGTTTGTGTACTCGTTGACATATTTCTGATACTAGTAGTCACTAGTCTTCATTGTTTAGTAGGGGCTTACTCCACACCTGTACCATTCTTCACTCTAATTGAGTGGTCTGACACGCAGTGACCCATAATTTTTTGTGGAACCTAATCTGCATTAAAATTATTCTCTTATGGCCCACAACTTTGTAATTACAGAGTTCTCTCCCTTATGCCTTTATTTTGGAAATGGTAACTTATGTTATACGCTAGCCTTACACTTATCTGTTTATTTCTAAGTAGTTTCCCACCTTTTTTGTGTCACGACCCTGACCCAAGATGGGACGTTTGGACACATATTGGTTTATACGAATACGCCACATACTGGTTAGATTTTTAGCTCAGTACAATATCACTGACATGTGCAGTCACGCATCTCTGACGCGATTTGTGTCTCTCTGCATTGTATGGTCAGAGGGTCTTCACATACCCCTACACAGGTGATTGAATATATTAATTAATCTGTAAAAGTTTGGTACACTTATACTTCACTACCTTTGTTTGTTATTACCTATAAAACACTGCAATGCAATATCGTTCTCATTGGATACTTGAATTACACAGTTTTACACAGCGATTGTATATATTTTCTACCGATATGCTAATTTTGCATTGATGATGTCACTATGATGTGCCCTATATACCTTTTTGTAACACTTCACATTATGCTTGAGAAAGGCTGGAATACAGCTGAAACGTTGCATAGGATGGAATAAAATACCGTATATTCCGGCGTATAAGACGACTTTTGAAGACAGAAAAATCTTCTGTCTTGTCTGGGGTTGTCTTATACGCCGGTAATCCCAACCGCCCGCCGTGTATTCACAGCGGCGGTCGGGTCCCGGTGCATGGAGAGGGCTCACTGGCTGAGCCCTGTCCATAGCCGGTAAGTCTTTGCTGCATATTGCAGCAAACGCTTACCGGTAACACCCGCGATCGGTGCTAGCACCGATCGCGGGTGTTTTCACAGCGATGGCTGCCGGCAGCCTCAAAAAGATAGCGGCGCATGGGCGCATACTCACCCTCCGATGGCCCCGATGTCTGCGCGGCTCGTCTTCAGTCTTCCGCGCCGTCTTCTTTCTTCTGCTTGGCGCCGCCATGTTCATACTAGGCGCCTGCCGGGGAAGATCAATGGCGGCGCTCAGCAGAAGAAAGAAGACGGAGCGTAACACGAGCCGCACGGACATCGGGGGAGCAGCGCAGCACATCGGGGCCACCGGAAGGTGAGTATATAAGTTTATTTTTTTTTAATGCTGGGCTGGGCTGTGCTGTATACTACTGGGGGTCTGCTTGCTGTATACTACTGGGGCTGTGCTGTATACTACTACTACTGGGCTGTTCTGTATACTACTGGGGCATTGTGCTGTTATACTACTGGGGGCGTGCTGTATACTACTGGGGCTGTGCTGTATACTACTGGGGGCGACTGTTCTCTGGGGCATCGTATCTGGCTGTGCTGTATACTACGGGGTGCTGTGTGTAATGGTTGTTGTTGTTGTATGCCTTATGTTTATGACGACGTTTTTCCTGCTATATACCTGCATGTCATAAGAATTTAAATTAAAAAAAGGACCATGTTAAATTCAAATCTGTTTTTTTTTTAATTTTTACCTGTGTTTTGTATGCGTTGGAAAAGGGGTAGTCTTTAACGGCGAATATATCTTAAACTCTACATTTTAAACAGGAAAGTAGGGGGCTCGTCTTATACACCATTCGTCTTATACGCCGGAATATACCGTTTTTTTCACTTAAAGGGAGCTGCCGTTTTATTAACTTTACTAATGGACTCTGTTGGTGAGAGTAACAGGATAGCACCCGAATATTTCTTTCTTTTTTCTAAAGATTGTGCTGCTGCTCTTCTACTTTTTGCTATAGATATATGTGTAGGGAATATTATTATGATAATAGTTTTAAACTTTTTTTCATTTTTAATATGGGTTTAAAGTGGAAAAGGCTATTTTTGTAATTTATAGTCCAATTTTTTGTGTATGTCAGTTTTTACTTTACATGTCCCCCTTGGTCATAAAAGACCCCTCTGGGGGACATTTTCACTTTTTTTACAAGTTTTCCCCTGTTAGGGTGATGCCACACTTGGCGTTTTTGGTCCATTTTTAGTCTGTTTTTCCCAATAATCTTAATAGATAACAGGTTGTAAGAAGCCAAATGCATGGTAAGAGCCTCAGTTACTGGCGGTCATATTACAGTTCCGGCTCACTCCTCTGTGCATCAAGCTCTTCAGCTGTGAGGAGAAGAGAAGGGGGAACCCGGTAATAATCTGCACTCCCTTCTCTCTAGGTCTAGCTATCACCAGATCAGTCGAAACTGCAGCAAAATCTAAAGACGTTGCTGCAGACTCAGGACCTGCCATCCACAGACGTCTAGAGACAGTTATAAAAAAAATGAAGTAGTTAACCCCTTAGGACGCAGGTTTTTCGGCTGATTTCTCGCTCTCCAACTTCAAAAATCCATAACTTTTTCATTTTTACGTGTACAGACCTGTGTGAGGGCTTATTTTGTGGTAACAAATTTTACTTTTCCGTGATGTTATTTATTTTAACATGCCGTGTACTGCGAAGCTGAAAAAAAATTCCAAATGTGAAAAATTGAAAAAAAAAACGCATGTGCGTCACGTTCTTGTGGGCTCAGTTTTTACGACTTTCACTCTTCGCTCCAAATAACATGCCTACTTTATTCTTTGTTGGTCGGTGCGATCGGGGTGATACCAAATTTATATAGGTTTTAATTGCGTTTTAATACTTTTCAAAAATTAAACGAATGTGTACAAAAAAAAGAAAAAAAAAATTTTTGCCATCTCGACGCTAATAACTTTTTCATCATACTTTGGCGCACGGAGATGTGTGAGGGGTCATTTTTTGCGAAATGAGGCGACGTTTTCATTGCTACCATTTTGAGGTCTGTGCGACATTTTGATCATTTTTTATTTCATTTTTTATGTTATGTAAAAAGTGTGTAAAAGTCGCATTTCGGACATTTGGCGCCATTTCCTCCCGCCTCGGAGGTCACCGCCGGCCGTAACCGTTTTTATATTTTGATAGATCGGCGGGCATTTTTGGGACGCGCGATACCTAATATGTCGGTGATTTTTACTTGTTTGTATGTTTTATATCCGTTCTAGGGAAAGGGGGGTGATTTGAACTTTTAATATTTATTAATTTTTTATTTTTTAAACTTTTTTTTTTTCTTTTTTTTTTCACTATTTTTTAGACCATCTAGGTTACATTACCCTAGATGGTCAGATCGCTCCTACCATATATTGCAATACTACAGTATTCAATATATGGCATTTTTGCAGGTCATACATTACAATGAGCCACTGGCTCATTGTAACGAACCTGCATAAAACATGTAGCCCGTGTCAAAATAAGACCCGAGGCTACCATGGTAACCGATCGCCGCCCCCCATGACGTTCGGGGGTGGCGTGCGATCGAAAAAAGACTTTGCCGGCGCGTTAGAGGGTTTAATAGCCGCGATCGTGCAAGCACCGACTGCGGTTTATTAGCGTGTGGGGTTTGTGCAAAATGCAAAAACCCCCACCTCTGTATAAGAGGACTCAGCCTGTGAGCCCTCTTCAAACATCCCTTATACCTCTGCGCCGTAGAGCTACGGCGCAGAGCGTTAAGGGGTTAAGGAAACTTTCACCAAATTGCTATTTTTATCAGTGGACAGGTTGCTATAGACAAAGTACTGTATATGTCAAATATTTTTGAAATATACTCTGTGTATATGGTGTTTTAAAACCAAAACTCTCCAACTACAATGACCATAATACAAAAGAAAGAACTGAAAAAGCTATTAATAAAAATATATACTTTATTATAATACCATACGCAAAAATATACAATTGTATACCATATAGATGGGAAATTCAAAGCAAGGGGAAAACAAGTGACCCTAGATGGAATAGGGACCCTACAGAGTACATAAACCCCCCTTAATAAGCCCAATGATCAAAACATACCAATATCTATAGTAATATTCAATCAGAATGTAAGCAATCGAGGGCAAGGTAACTATTGCTTAATAAGAATATAGTGATACCGGAGGTACCTTCCGGCATCAAGATGTCCCATACCCACATTTACCCATTTACCAGAAAGCATGATGATGGACAATCAAAGGGCAATTAGGGAGGGGGGGGCGTTCAATGGTAACACTCTGACACGCGTTTTCGCACTGATGCTTCTTCAGGAGGTTATATGGTGTTTGTAAGAATGTATGTGAAACTTTACCTGCTCAAGCCAGTGAGTCCTGCAGGGAAATCGTCTGCAGTGAACTGACACGTCATCGGGGAAGGGGAGCCTGGAGTGCAGTTTATATTACAGACAGAAATTTACTCTAAGGACTCACTGACAGGGAACCAGGTAAAATTTCACATACCATATATACTTGTGTATAAGACGAGTTTTTCATCACAAAAAATGTGCTGAACCCCCCTATTCGGCTTATACATGTGTATAAATAACACTTACATACTCATCTTTGGCACTCCACTGCTCCACTCTTCTCCTCTCCTCATTCTCTTCATGTGTAACAGAGTGGGCAGAGACATGTCAAGCACTCTGCCCGCAGGCTCACACAATCATGTCATAGTTTGCACCATCCAGTAGAGCGCACGGACATGTCCCTGCCCGCTCTCTTACATGCAAGAGAAGAATGGTAGAGAAGAAGAAAGGAGCCGCGGGTAGTGCCAGAATTTTTTTATTCCTGGATCTGTTAATTTTAGGCATTGGGGGGAAGCAATTATAAAATAAAAAGTAATACATTTCTCCTTACATCTCTCCCAGTGCACAGACTCTGGTGTCAGCTGCAGCTGCAGGGGTGTATGTTTGGCAGCGCATAATGTGTGGCGATTTATAAGAATTACCTCCGGGTCTTGTGCATTCTGCTCATGGCCAGGCTGTGGCTAGGATGCAAGTGTCAGCACTCAGCATCCACATAATAATACGAAAATGCTGACAACATCTACATAACTAATGACAATTCCAACCCCCCACCCAAATTTATTCATTTATATATGATGCCCCACAGACTATGTTGAACAAAATAAAATCATTACACAACTCTGCTGATGTCAGCGTGACAGTGTAGGTTCCTGGCCTTATCACACTCAATGTCAACGCATCTGCATGCAGGGCCGTCGGAAGCACTGGGTATACCTGGTAAAGTGCAGGGGCCCACATAAGGCTGTACATGAGGAATCCATGGGGTGAGGGGAGTTTTATATAAAAATAACCATGAGGGGCTTTTTGGTTTGATAAACTAGGGGATTATTGAAGAGACCGTTTTAGTTTCTGAATTTTTAATGCCGCCATGTCAGTTCACAACAAAGGGGCCCACTGAGGCTCTGAGTCCAGAGTACTACTGAAACTTGTAGAGAACCCTGTCTGTATGTTAGACGCAGATGCCATTGACTGGCCCTACAGTTTTAGTTCCTGTTAAGTCTGGTTCTAGCCGCATCGAGTACTATTGCTATACTTACTGGCAGGGTCCCCTATGGGAACAGAAGCGCAATGTGGGGCATAGGATTTGGGTGGGGTCCACCATTGGGCCAGTCTGAGCCTGCATATACAGTATACAGTATTCACAGATCTGTATGGCTGCTAATCATACTAATATGCAAATGGACTTTGTTTAAAACAACCTAACGTAATATTTAAAATCTCATAATAAAAAGTTAAGCATACAGGGGTCCCCTACTAAAACAACCCGACTTACATACGACCCCTAGTTACAAACGGACCTCTGGATATTGGTAATTTATTGTACTTTAGTCCTAGACTACAATAATCAGCTGTACAGTTATCCACAGGTGTCTGCAATGAAGCTTTAGTCTTATATTGATTCTTATGACACCCAACATTTTAAAAATCCAATTGTCACAGACACCAAAAAGTTCTGGCTGGGGATTACAATGATAAAATATACGTTCCGACTTACATACAACTCAACTTAAGAACAAACCTACAGACCTATCTGTATGTAACCCGGGACTGCCTGTATATTTATTTACAAATTAGAAAATATTAGTGTTAGGAAATCCAGATATTCTAATCTGCTTTAGGTTAAAGAAAATGTATAAAATATCCTCAATAATAATTTACATAATAAATGAATAATAAATCAAACTTGTACGGTAGAATTCTGCAGACATTTTTAATGCCGCTCAAAGCTCTGTCATAAAGTCATTTATGGAGTCATTGTTGGACTATTTTGATTTTTTTGTTCTCCCCGGTTGAAATAACTCTTCACCTTTGAATTTAGTTCATATCCCCAACATTCATGATTAGTGTAAATTTCCATCTACGCCAGGGAGTAAGACAGTTTTCAGTGTAGTAAATAACAGGTCATTCAGTGTGGGTGCAATGTGCACAGAATGCAAATTTCCATTTGAGAATATTAGTGCCTGGTCATTGTGATTCCGCAGAGTGCAGGAAATTAATCAAAGCATAACACTCATGGGACATTCATGATTATTGCAGAGCATAAGAAATGTGCTTCAATGTATTCTGCAACATGACACGATAAGCTATGATTTCCATAGTACAACAATAGTCATATTTTCTTACTATCACTCCTACTACCATTAGTAGCAATCTGGGCATAATTATATTCTACTTTTTTGCCCCACTCGTCTCTACATGCAGACAATAAGCAACAGATCATATGCAGTATGTAGGATGTTTGATTTAACATTCTGCTTCATAAAAGCACTTGAAATGACAGTATAGGACAAGTTTCTGTAGATTACCCTACACCACACCCAGTGACATCTGGTGGCACAACTAGAAATAACAAAAAAAAAAAGGGAAAACAAAGCTGAATGTATGACACTTGGGGATGTGAATAATATTGGTCTTAAACCCACAATATTTTTACTGCAATGACCAGATGAGTAGTTGTAGTACAGTACGGCTAGGAAGTTAGACATTTCCATATCACGTCATTAGCTAACCAATTTATGCTGCCCTAGACACTATATGTAAATACTCAATATTAAATACCATAAGAGCACCCCACTTCAACTGTACACAATCCCAATACTAACCAAAAGATATACCAATATATTTGAGGACAAAAAGGTATGACTCATGAATCATATTTCCAATATTAATTACAATTTTCAAATCTTTAAAATTTATTTATGCGCACCATGGCAATCAAAAAACACAAAAAATATACCATAAATCACAGAAACAACAAGAATGGTGGTGGTCAATCCATATTATACATGTGCAACCATTATAGACATCCAAGTAAATACAAAAAGGGGCTTTTAGTAGTAACAATAGTAACTTTACCCCCACCGGGCGTTGCATGATACAAAGTACCAAACGGAAAGCAGTCAAACCTCAGACCACCAACACAGCACCCGACATACGTTTCGCTTTTGCTTCCTCAAGGGAAGTGTGCTGTGGTGTGGGCAAGTGGATAGTATATAGACCTAAGAGGTATGCCCATGTCACCAAAAGGGGCCAATCATGGTTGTACTTGAGGGGGTGCAGAGGTTGAGGACGCACCTGGGCCCAAGAAGTTAAGGGGGCTCTTATGGTGTTGCTTTCCCATATGAGAAGACTATTCTATAAACCCATACATTATATTTGGGGGCCTGGCGCAGTCTTTGCACTGGGTCCCAAAAGCTTCTATTTAACCGGTTCGCGACCGCCCGCCGTGTATTCACGGCGGCGTCGCGTCGCGCTGCATGGAGAGGGCTTACCGGTACATCCGCGATCGGTGCTAGCACGATCGCGGGTGTTTTTGCAGCGTGGGCTGCCGGCAAAGCTGCCGGCAGCCTCAAACAATAGCGGCGCATGGGCCCGCCATCTACCTGGGATCGCCGCTCCCCGTGACGTCATCGGGCGGCGATCTGTCTCCATGGTAGCCTCGGGTCTTCCGAAGACCCGAGGCTATTTTGTTTTAACCCCTTCATTACAATGTGCTGATAGCACATTGTAATGAATGAGAAGAAATCCCCATATACTGCCATACTGTAGTATGGCAGTATGATAGGACGATCATACAACCTAGGGTTAAAGTAACCCCTAGGAGGTCTGAAAAATAGTATAATAAAATAAAAAAAGTAAAAAAAAAAAAAAAAATTATATAAAAAAACCTAAAATTTCAAATCACCCCCCCTTTCCCTAGAACTGACATAAATATAAATAAAGTAAAAATCTTAAACACATCAGGTATCAACGCGTCCGAAAATGCCCATCTATCAAAATATGAACTGTTTCAATGCGTTTAACCCGTAACGGAAATAGCGCCCAAAGTCGAAAATGGCACTTTTTGCCATTTGAAAATCTAAACAAATCTATAAAAAGTGATCACAAGGTCGTACAGTCCTAAAAAATGATATCATTGAAAATATTATCAATTTTCGCAAAAATGACACCACCCACAGCTCCGTACACCAAAGTAAAAAAAGTTATTAGCACCAGAAGTTGGCAAAATCAAAAAATAATTTTTGTACAGGAGTTTTAATTTTTGTAATGTATGAAAACATTATAAAACCTATACCAAATTTGGTATCCCCTTATCGTACCGCCCACAAGAATAAAGTAGACATGTCATTTGGGGCGGCTCAGTGAAAGCCGTAATACCATCCAAGCCCACAAGAAAATGCGCAAATGCGTTTTTTCACCATTTTCATTGCATTTGGAATTTTTTTCCCGCTTTCCGAGTACATGGTATGGAATATTTAATACCATCATTATGAAGTGCAATTTGTTACGCAGAAAACAACCGTCAGACAGCTCTTTACGTGTAAAATAAAAAGTTATAGATTTTTGAAGGTGGGGAATGAAAATGGACATGAAAAAACAGAAAGGGCCCGGTCTTAACCGGTTAAGCCACTGGAGGCCAATATTAGCCAATCTTACCAAAATGATAATAAGGTGCAGGTGTGTCTCTGAGCACATTACAGGGTCAGCGGGGCCACCTCCAGGGGCGGGAATCCGGGCCCGCGCCAGAGCGCGCGCATCGCGCTGAGGAATCGCAACACACCCAACTATCGTAGGTGTTGGCAGCAGTATGGGCAAGAAACGGTACATGAAGACAACATATTGACGACAACATTCTTGTTTGTTTATGTGATTTTATGATATGTTTTAGTGGTTTTTTGATTGCCAGGGTGTGCATAAATAAAGATTTGAATAATTTTAATTATTTGGATATATGATTCATGAGTGATACCTTTTGTCTTATATGTAATAACACCCCAATTCATGTACCATGGTTTATATTAATCCTGCCCCCATTAAAATTACAGTGACAAAATATGCTCTGTTAAAGCAAGAGTACAGAGAAATTATTTGGCCTAAAGTTCATCACATGACGTGTGCAGCGGGCCAATTTAGGGCCCATTGCCTATTTTGGGCCATGTTCACAGTGCAGTACTTGCATTGGGCCATGAACGGGCCTGGTCCTCTTTCAACTGATCTGGTCAGCAGTAACTGCCCCATTGTTTGTGGCCAACATGCCATAATTACCACCTAATTATACTATATAATAATACAGACCCCCGTCAGCTGCTAAATAACAAAACAGACCAGCAGATCAGAGATTGCCCCCCTATATAAAATATACCTAATTCTTATATATCAAAACCTCATAATTTGCTATGCGGATGATCAGTGCAGGTATTCAGTGGTATTTAGAGATGACAAACGAACCATACCCCGCCCGCTCGAGAAAATGGCAGCTCCCGCCTCTTTTGCTTTTTGGCGCCAGAAACAGAGCCAATCACAAGCCAGGAGACTCTGCCTCCACCCGCATGCGTGTACCCTTACACGTAGATAGCATGGTTGGCTGGCCAGATCAGGTGACCCTGGGATAACTAGCCGCTGCCCCCGCCGCTCGCGGCTCGATCATTCTCTGTCTGGATGCCGCTAGGGAGAGCTGCTGCTGCTCAGGGGGAAAGCGTTAGGGTGTTCTATTAGCTTACTGTTAGGCAGGATGATTTCTAAAAGAACAACAGCCCTTCTTAGGGCTACAATAACGTTATAATTTTTTTTTTTTTTTTTAATTTGCAGCTAGTACCATATTGTGAGGATTTGCAGGGGACTTGCTCTACACGTGTGTGTTTAGCTCTTATGACACACATATCCACCTCAAACACCAAAGTGGGAAAATTTATTAGGGGTTTGAGTAGAATAGTCACAGTCTGCCATTTTCTTTTATTTTAACGTTTATTGGTTTTAATACTCAGTGTCCTCTCATCTTGCATAGTAGTGTGCTGTAATACTTGGCTAAAATAGCCATAGGAGAATACAAACGGCTTAATTACGCCTACAGTAGCGTTATATATATTTGATTTCTGTTGATCTGCGGGTGGCTGTAGTTTTGTGCAGTGCATCTACTAGTAAATTGTGACAATTTGGAGTCAGACTTGCGACCACTGTGTTTTATAGTGACGCACATATCCAATCGCAAAGACCGAAGTGGGAAATTTATTAGGGCCCGGGGTTGGATTTTCAATTAGGCACATCTGCCATTTCCTTTTTTATTTTAAGTTGTATTTTTTTCATAACTCAGCGTCATCTCATCTGGCATAGCAGTGTGCTTTCATACTTGGCTATAAAATAGCCATGCAATAGGAGGATAGCATCGTTTGGTTTTTAAAACTAAAAACACAAAAAAAAAACAAAAAAAACAAAAAAGTTAAAAAAAAAATTTCAAGTTATAACTCTCATTTTCAAAATGTTTAACCCGAGGGCTGGGGTAGAGGACGAGGGCGGGGCGTGGTCGTGTCCAACTACTGCAGGGGTCAGAGGCCGTGGTCCTGGGCGGGGTGAGACACCACCTGCTTATGAGGAGCAGGGAACGCCGCAGAGCTACACTCCCTAGTGTTCATGTCTGAAGTTACTGGGAATCGTGGTAGGCACTGTTTAGTGCCAGAACGTGCGAACAGGTGATGTCGTGGATTGCCGACAATGCTTCGTAGCAATTTGGCCACCAGTCATCTTCCACGCAGTCCAACCCCATGTGCAAACCGAAAATCGGCACCCTCCAGCTCCTGCAGCCTCAGCCTCCTCCCCCCCAGTCTGCCCCCCTCCCAGCAAATTTGCCCATTTGAACCGGGCCAATACGACTCGGGAGGAACTGTTTTCTTTGGACCATTCCCACAGTCAAATCCACTGTCCGTTTTGCTGATAGCATTTTTCTCCGATGCCCCAGGTTTTCTCCACCAGTCTCAGTCCTGTGGGTGAATGCAGACCTTGTTGACGTACTGGAAGAAGTGTGTAAAGAGGTTGTCCGACGATGAGGAACACGTTGTCGAGACAGTGGGGCAAGTTGGTTGTTCAGGGCAGGAGTCCGAATGGGGGAGCAACTGAGGGATCGGAGATGATGAGGTTGACAGACCCAAGCTTGGGTTGAGAGGCCGGGTGAAAACACAGTGCTTCTGGACGGATGAGATCCCGACCCAGAACAGGTTGGAAGAGGTCAGTGGTGTGGCAGACGGCGAGGCAGGTCCAGAGCTGGTGCATCAGCGCCCAATGTGGGTCCAACATGAGTGAAGCTCCGTGCAAGGCCTCCTGCGGCGAGGGCTAGATTTAAGAGTCTGGAGGTTCTTTAAGGAACACGGAATGAACGACAGGACTGTGGTGTGCCACATTTGTCCAAACCACGGATCAGCAGGGGTTTCCACCACTACTGCTTAACTACCCACCAGTAGGCGCAGCATATAAATGCTAAACACCCCACTCAGTGCAACAAGCGCGTTCACCTCCGGCCGTGCACACCCACTGCTCCTTCCCCACTGTGTCAGCGTAGTCAGCCCCCTCCCCGAACCCTGCCACCAAAAACCCCATCGTCCGCTCGCCTCCACGATCCTCCACAGCATCCACCAGCTTCGCTTCTCCATACCCCGAACGCTGGAGCGTAAACGCAAATATGAGTGCAACCCACCCGCCAGCACCAAGCCCTTAGTGCCCATCGCCAGATTGCTCACCTGGAGATGCTGCCCTATCGGCTAGTAGAGACCGAGCCTTTCGCAGGCCTCATGGCGGCGGTATACTACTGGGGGCTGTGCTGTATACTACTGGGGGCTGTGCTGTAATGGTAATGTTGTTGTTGTATGCCTTATGTTTATGAGCGACAGTTTTCCTGCTATATACCTGCATGTCATAAGAATTTAAATTAAAAAAAGGACCATGTTAAATTCAAATCTGTTTTTTTTTAAATTTTTACCGGTGTTTTGTATGCGTTGGAAAAGGGGTAGTCTTATACGGCGAATATATCTTAAACTCTATATTTTAAACAGGAAAGTAGGGGGGTCGTCTTATACACCAGGTCGTCTTATACGCCGGAATATACAGTAAATTTAACCTCCATTTTAAGTTACTATGAAGCTCTCAAAGCTTTGTAAAATCTGTTTCTGATAAATTGAGGGGTGCAGATTTGAAATTGGGGTGATATAATATTTTTCTAATATTTTTTTATTTCAAAGCACGTTTGAAACAAAATGATCCCTATAAAAGTCAACTCTGAAATCTCCTTGAAAATACACAGGTCATACATTACAATGAGCCACTGGCTCATTGTAACGAACCTGCATAAACCATGTAGCCTCGTGTCAAAAGAAGACCCGAGGCTACCATGGTAACCGATCGCCGCCCCCCGATGACGTTCGGGGGCGTGGCGATCGAAAAAAACGCCGGCGGCGTTTAGGGGGTTAATAGCCGCGATCGGTGCAAGCACCGACTGCGGTTATTAGCGGTGGGGGTTTTGTGCAAAATGCAAAAACCCCCACCTCTGTATGAAGAGGACTCAGCCCGTGAGCCCTCTTCATACATCCCTTATACCTCTGCGCTACCTACCGCCCTGATTCTACCTATAAAGGTAGAACGGGTGGTAGATGGGTGAATGAGACGTGAGGATAGCCCTTTTTTGGGCTAATCCTCATGTCCCAGCTATCCTTTATTGCCTGTATATGCTAATTTTTTTAAGAGGCTGCTGGGGCGTGGAGTAGCCGGACATGAGGCTACTAGTCGCGGCTACTCCACGCCCCAGTAGCCTCGTTCCTCCGCCTACCATGTAATCTTCGGCGCGCAGCTTCTCAAAGCTGCGCGCCCTCGTCCGTGTACCCGGTGTTTTGACAATGTGCAGTAGCACCGGCCTCGGAGCTAAGGGCCACGCACCCATAGGACGACCAGGAGCTGCGCGCCGAAGATTACCTGGTAGGCGGAGGAACGAGGCTACTGGGGCGTGGAGAAGCCGCGACTAGTAGCCTCATGTCCGGCTACTCCACCCCCCAGTAGACACTTAAAAAAATTGGCATATACAGGCATTAAAGTTTACAAAAGTATAGCCGGGATGTGAGGATTAGCCCAAAAAAGGGCTATCCTCACGTCCCATTCATCCACCTACCATCTATTCTACCTTTATAGGTAGAATCGTGGTGGTACTGTAGGTGCCCTTTAAAGAGTAACCGTCATTTAGAAAAATCTTTTTACCTTTGCACCGGTATACAGCAGTTTTCTCTCTGTTATCAGCCTCTCTCAGCTCCGTAGTCTCAGTGTTGAAGACGGAGTGATAATTTGCATATTAGCCACGCCCCCTCTCTCCACTGCTGCCGCCTCTTCCTGTCCCCAGCCACAGAGCAAGCCCTGAAATAATCCTGTCAGAGATTCACTGCAGATTCTGCCAGCCCTGCTCCTGTCTGCTCCCTACAAACCATCTAGGCGAGCGGACTCCTGTGCTGCCAAGAGCCATGTCCACATAAAATAATAAAACAAATGACACATAAACTAATTTCTAACCAGCACCATTGTCCAGCTCACTATACATAGAACCAATCCAGCCAGAATTGTGACTGGATTCTCCCAAAAAGTGCCTGATGTGATATATACAGTATATAGAGATATGTATGTACACATATGGGTGTTGTGGGTGTTGCATTGTTTGCAAATCTAGTCAGAATACTACCCAAAACACACCCCAGTCACTGCTCCCAGCAAGTGATCAATCCTGGGAGTCTGGCGCTTCAAGTATGGAATCCAGCAAGTGCTCTGCTACCAGTCAGTACTATCTGGCGCACATATATAGCACTGGATACTGTTTTTGCACATTCCCTGATGCCCTACAAGAGCACTAAAACAGTTACTGAATTGCATTACTGCCAGTACAGTATATATATATATAAATATACCTCATGGTTTACTGGATTCTATTACTGTCTGTACCTGAAGAGATAATTCTGTATGTATTTTTGGTATAGGGACATTTTTTGACTATATATATATATATATGACAAAAGGACCTGTATATCTACTAAACTCAGTAGCCCGTGAGCCCTCTTCAAACATCCCTTATACCTCTGCGCCGTAGAGCTACGGCGCAGAGCGTTAAGGGGTTAATGAACCTTCTGCCTGGAGCTGGATATCTGGTGTTTGCTGTATACGCCAGGTAATATCATGTCCTCCTCTTGGTCACACTAGCTTCCACTCATTTTGCACTATTTGTATGTGTTTATCCATGTCTATCATTTGGTGTCTGTGACCTCTGTCATTATTACAGTATACCTGCTAGCTATATAAGGGCTCTACCTCATTATTACTTTACACCCATTGTCGTTCATTACTGTTCATTACATGTTTGGGTCCCTTATATTGTACATTTTACATTTGTTTATGTATTTTAGGACATATTACCTGGCGTGCTTTTTTGTATCTTTTCCGAGATGCTTCTCAGTCTATTTTATGCATTACCATTGTTGTTTACTAAATAAAGATTTTCCTTTTTATGTTGTTGCATTGAAGCCTTGTCCTTTCCTCTTGTTTTTATTTATTTGGTATTATGTTATTATGATAATAGTTTTAAACTTTTTTTCATTTTTATTTTTATATTGGGTTTAAAGTGGAAAAAAGGCTTTTTTTGTAATTTATAGTCCAATTTTTGTGTATGTCAGTTTTTACTTTACATGTCCCCCTTGAGGTCTTAAAAGACCCCTCTGGTGGACATTTTCACTTTTTTTTACAAGTTTTCCCCTGTAACTTAGGGTGATGCCACATTTGGCGTTTTTGGTCTATTTTTAGTCTGTTTTTCCCAATAATCTTAATAGATAAACAGGTTGTAAGAAGCCAAATGCATGGTAAGAGCCTCAGTTACTGGCGGTCATATTACAGTTCCGGCTCCACTCCTCTGTGCATCAAGCTCCTTCAGCTGTGAGGAGAAGGGAAGGGGAAACCGGTAATAATCTTCATCTCCCTTCTCTCTAGGGTCTAGCTATCACCAGAGCAGTCGAAACTGCAGCAAAATCTAAAGACGTTGCTGCAGACTCAGGACCTGCAGCCACAGACGTCTAGAGACGAGTTAAGAAAAACTAGTCCTTTTTTTTTGTCTTTTTAAAAAAATGAAGTAGTTAAAGGGAAACTTTCACCAAAGTGCTATTTTTATCAGTGGACAGGTTGCTATAGACAAAGTACTGTATATGTCAAATATGTTTTTGAAATATATCTGTGTTATATGGTGTTTTAAAACCAAAACCCTCCAACTACAATGACCAGAATACAAAAGAAAAGAACTGAAAAAGCTATTAATAAAAATATATACTTTATTATAATACCAATACGCAAAAAATATACAAATGTATACCATATAGATGGGAAATTCAAAGCAAGGGGAAAACAAGTGACCCTAGATGGAATAGGGACCCTACAGAGTACATAAACCCCCCTTAATAAGCCCAATGATCAAAACATACCCAATATCTATAAGTAAATATTCAATCAGAATGTAAAGCAATCGAGGGCAAGGTAACTATTGCTTAATAAGAATATAGTGAGTACCGGAGGTACCTTCCGGCATCAAGATGTCCACATACCCACATTTACCCATTTACCAGAAAGCATGATGATGGACAATCAAAGGGCAATTAGGGAGGGGGGGGCGTTCAATGGTACACTCTGACACGCGTTTCGCACTGATGCTTCTTCAGGAGGTTATATGGTGTTTGTAAGAATGTATGTGAAACTTTACCTGGCTCAAAGCCAGTGAGTCCCTGACAGGGAAATCGTCTGCAGTGAACTGACACGTCATCGGGGGAAGGGGAGCCTGGAGTGCAGTGAGTATATTACAGACAGAAATTTACTCTAAGGGACTCACTGACAGGGAACCAGGTAAAATTTCACATACCATATATACTTGTGTATAAGACGAGTTTTTCATCACAAAAAATGTGCTGAAAACCCCCCTATTCGGCTTATACATGTGTATAAATAAAAACACTTACATACTCATCTTTTGGCACTCCACGATGCTCCACACTGCTCCTCTTCCTCATTCTCTTCATGTGTAACAGAGCGGGCAGAGACATGTCAAAGCACTCTGCCCGCAGGCTCACACAATCATGTCATAGTTTGCACCATCCAGTAGAGCGCACGGACATGTCCCTGCCCGCTCTCTTACATGCAAAGAGAAGAAGGTAGAGAAGAAGGAAGAGGAGCCGCGGGTAGTGCCAGAATTTTTTTATTCCTGGGATCTGTTAATTTTAGGCATTGTGGGGGGAAGCAATTTAATAAAATAAAAAGTAATACATTTCTCCTTACATCTCTCCCAGTGCACAGACTCTGGTGTCAGCTGCAGCTGCAGGGGTGATGTTATGGCAGCGCATTAATGTTGGCGATTTTATAAGAATTACCTCCGGTGTCTTGTGCATTCTGCTCATGGCCAGGCTGTGGCTAGGGATGCAAGTGTCAGCACTCAGCATCCACATTAATAATACGAAAATGCTGACAACATCTACAATAACTAATGACAATTCCAACCCCCCACCCCAAATTTATTCATTTATATATGATGCCCCACAGACTATGTTGAACAAAAATAAAATCATTACACAACTCTGCTGATGTCAGCGTGACAGTGTAGGTTCCTGGCCTTATCACACTCAATGTCAACGCATCTGCATGCAGGGCCGTCGCAAGCACTGGGTATACCTGGTAAAGTGCAGGGGCCCACATAAGGCTGTACATGAGGAATCCATGGGGGTGAGGGGAGTTTTATATAAAATAACCATGAGGGGCTGTTTGGGTTTGATAAACTAGGGAATATTTTAGAGAACCGTTTTAGTTTCTGAATTTTTAATGCCGCCATGTCAGTTCACAACAAAGGGGCCCACTGAGGCTCTGTAGTCCAGACTACTACTGAAACTTGTAGAGAACCCTGTCTGTATGTTAAAGACGCAGATGCCATTGACTGGCCCTACAGTTTTAGTTCCTGTTAAGTCTGGTTCTAGCCGCATCGAGTACTAATGCTATTACTGGCAGGGTCCCCTATGGGAACAGAAGCGCAATGTGGGCACAGGAGTTGGGTGGGGTCCACCATTGGGCCAGTCTGAGCCTGCATATACAGTATACAGTATTCACAGATCTGTATGGCTGCTAATCGTACTAATATGCAAATGGACATGTGTTAAAAACAACCTAAACTGTAATATTTAAAATCTCATAATAAAAGTTAAGCATATATTTATTTACAAATGAGAAAATTATTAGTGTTAGGAAATCCAGATATTCTAATCTGCTTTAGGTTAAAGAAAATGTATAAAATATCCTCAATATAATTTACAAAATAAATGAATAATAAATCAAACTTGTACGGTAGAAATTCTGCAGACATTTTTAATGCCGCCATAAGCTCTAGTCATAAAGTCAATTATGGAGTCATTGTTGGACTATTTTGATTTTTTGTTCTCCCGGTTGAAATAAATCTTCACCTTTGAATTTAGTTCAATATCCCCAACATTCATGTAATTAGTGTAAATTTCCATCTACGCCAGGGAGTAAGACAGTTTTCAGTGTAGTAAAGTAACAGGTCATTCAGTGTGGGTGCAATGTGCACAGAATGCAAATTTCCATTTGAGAAATATTAGTGCCTGGTCATTGTGATTCCGCAGAGTGCAGGGAATATTAATCAGAAGCATAACACTCATGGGAATTCATGATTATTGCAGAGCATAAGAAATGTGCTTCAAATGTATTCTGCAACATGAACACGATAAGCTATGATTTCCATAGTACAACAACAGTCATATTTTCTTACTATCATCCTACTACCATTAGTAGACAATCTGGGCATAATTATATTCTAACTTTTTTGCCCCACTCGTCTCTACATGCAGACAATAAGCAACAGATCATATGCAGTATGCAGGATGTTGATTTAACATTCTGCTTCATAAAAGCACTTGAAATGACAGTATAGGACAAGTTTCTGTAGATTTACCCTACACCACAGTGACATCTGGTGGCACAACTAGAAATAACAAAAAAAAAAGGGAAAACAAAGCTGAATGTATGACACTTGGGGATGTGAATAATATTGGTCTTAAACCCACAATATTTTTTACTGCAATGACCAGATGAGTAGTTTGTAGTACAGTACGGCTGAAGGAAGTTAGACATTTCCATATCACGTCATTAGCTAACAATTTATGCTGCCCTAGACACTATATGTAAATACTCAATATTAAATACCAATAAGAGCACCTACTTCAACTGTACACAATCCCAATACTAACCAAAAGATAAATACCAATAATAGTATGTAGGACAAAAAGGTATGACTCATGAATCATATTTCCAATATTAATTACAATTATTCAAATCTTTAAAATTTATTATGCGCACCATGGCAATCAAAAAACACAAAAAATATACCATAAAATCCACAGAAACAAACAAGAATGGTGGTGGTCAATCCATATTATACATGTGCAACCATTATAGACATCCAAGTAAATACATAAAGGGGCTTTATAGTAAGTACAAATAGTAACTTTACCCACCCGGGCGTTGCATGATACAAAGTACCAAACGGAAAGCAGTCAAACCTCAGACCACCACCACAGCACCCGACATACGTTTCACTGTCGCTTCCTCAAGGGAAGTGTGCTGTGGTGTGGCAAGTGGATAGTATATAGACCTAAAGAGGTATGCCCATGTCACCAAAAAGGGGCCAATCATGGGTGTAACTTGAGGGGGTGCAGAGGTTGAGGACGCACCTGGGCCCAAGAAGTTAAGGGGGCTCTTATGGTGTTGCTTTCCCATATGAGAAGACTATTACTATAAACCATACATTATATTTGGGGGCCTGGCGCAGTCTTTGCACTGGGTCACAAAAGCTTCTGTTTAAGCCACTGGGGCCAATATTAGCCAATCTTACCTAAATGATAATAAAGGTGCAGGTGTGTATCTGAGCACATTACAGGGTCAGCGTGGCCACCTCCAGGGGCGGGAAGTCCGGGCCCCCAGCCAGAGCGCGCGCATGCGCTGAAGGAATGCGCAACACCCAACTATCTTAGGTGTTGGCAGCAGTATGGGCAAGAACGGTACATGAAGACAACATATTGACGACAAACATTCTTGTTTGTTTCTGTGGATTTTATGATATGTTTTAGTGTTTTTTGATTGCCATGGTGTGCATAAATAAAGATTTGAATAATTTTAATTATTTGGATATATGATTCATGAGTGATACCTTTTTGTCTTATATGTAAATACACCCCAATTCAATGTACAATGGTTTAGATTATCCCTGCCCCCAATTAAAAATACAGTGACAAAATAATGCTCTGTTAAAGCAAGAGTACAGAGAAATTATTTGGCCTAAAGTCTCATGCACATGACTGTGTGCAGCGGCCAATTTAGGGCCCATTGCCTTATTTTGGGCCTGTTCACAGTGCAGTACTTGCATTGGGCCATGAACGGGCCTGGTCTCTTTCAACTGATCTGGTCAGCAGTAAACATGCCCCATTGTTTGTGGCCAACATGCCATATAATTACCTAATTATACTATATAATAATACAGACCCCACGTCAGCTGCTAAATAACAAAACAGACCAGCAGATCAGATATATGCCCCCCTATATAAAAATATACCTAAATGCTTATATATCAAAACCTCATAATTTGCTATGCGGATGATCAGTGCAGGTATTCAGTGGTATTACATTTGCATCGGGGTTGTTACATATACAATCATGGTCGGACTGGCCTTGGCTTCTTCAGTAGGCCCCCGATAACTTCACTATGGCAGGGGCCTCAGTGACAGCCGCTTGAGTACTATCTTTGATGTAACAGAGTGGTCGATGGCACTGCCCCTGGCACTGTGGGCGTGATGTGGCCGAGAATTTTCCCCAGCTCACACGTCGCACTGTGACCACTGATGCGCGCAAGCGTGATGATGTAACTCACGCTGCCAGACGTCTTGTCCTGTGCGTCTTTTGTAGTGGGGAGTAGAGAAGCAAAGGACACAGCTTAAGGTAAGTGAGTTTTATTATTTTTAACTATTGACAGTTCGGTACGAAATAAGTCTTTAGGCTAAGATGCTTATGTATAATAAGGTGGCCACTACAGGACTATATATAATAAGGAAGGGGCATTGCAGGATTGTATATCATAAATTGGGTCAGTAGAGGAATATATATAAGATTCCATAAATAAAGGATAGGAGTACTGTACCTATTTATTCAGGATATGAGTAGAAGTACTTTGCGATGCACAGGATCGGTGTAGTAGTGGTCTACTGTACCCATATTTACAGGATAGGAGAAGTAGTACTGTGTAGTGTCCATATATACAGGATAGGAGTAGTAGTGGTCTACTGCACCCATATATACAGGATAGGAGTAGTAGTACTGTTCGGTGTCCATATATACAGGATAGGAGTAGTAGTAGTAGTACTGTGCTGTGCCCATATATACAGGATAGGAGAAGTAGTACTGTTCGGTGTCCATATATACAGGATAGGAGTACTAGTACTGTGCTCTGCCAATATATACAGGATAGGAGTAGCAGCATAGAACAGTGCCCATATATACAGGATAGGAGAAGTAGTACTGTGCTGTGTTCATATGTACAGGATAGGAGTAGTAGTACTGTTCTGTGTCCATATGTATACAGGATAGGAGTAGTAGTACTTTGCTGTGTTCATATGTACAGGATAGGAGTAGTAGTACTGTTCTGTGTCCATATGTATACAGGATAGGAGTAGTAGTACTGTGCTGTATCCAAAGATACATGATAGGAGTAGTAGTGCTGTTCTGTGTCCATGTATTCAGGATAGAAGTAGTACTGTGCTGTATTCATATATACAGGGTAGGAGTAGTAGTGCTTGACCCAAAAATGCAAGATAGGAGTAGTAGAGCTGTGCTCATGTATACAGGATAAGAGTAGTAGTCTGGGCCCCAACACACCCCAAAACCGAACAAGCCTCCTGCCCCCCCGCAGTGACCTTTCACAAACAGGGTTTGAGGCCTGTTGCTACGACAAGGCACACTCTTCTGGTAGATTGCCAATAGGAGTCATACTATTGAACGTTAGGTGCAATTTTTCACATTTTCATAAAAAAAGTATAACAATACCCCATATGTGGTGGTAACCTGCTGTATGGGCACACACCAGGGCATGGAAGGGAAGCTGCGCCATTCAGAGCAGATTATGCATTGTCACTTTTTATTGGCTATACAATCTTTATTTTTTTGGCAATTTGGACATTCCTGTTAAATGCCCCTAGCACGCCGCGGTCAGCGCGACCGCGGCGTGTTAGGGGTTAACACCCGCGATCGGAGAAATCTCCGATCGCGGGTGTTAGAGGAGGGTGTCTTAGAGTCCGGGCCCCCCTAGTGTCTTAGAGTCCGGGCCCCATAGGGCAGTACCAGTTGTACTGCCCTATCGGCGGCCCTGCATATGATAGATCTGTAACATAGATGGATAAAATAGATACATACATAGAATAGATAGGATAGATACATAGAATAGATAGATAAGATGGATGGATAAAATAGATGGATAGATATATGGTGGGCGCGACTTTGTCTGCGTTTGCAAGCGCAGACAAAGCGCTACGTGTAGCGCCGGCCTTAGGAGGCGACAGAGGGAATCATGAACCCCCCAGATCTGGACATCAGGTATTAGCAGCGGTGGACCCTGCCTGTACAGCAAGGGTTAAAGTTATATGAACTATTATCCAATTGCATTCCTTTATGTACACTGGAGTGTGATTGGGGAGTGAGCCACCACCTGAGCAGGGTTTAACTAGACCCCTGGACAGGAAAGGGATAGTGGCTCTTGAGTTCCAGAAAGCTCTTAGAGCACGAGGTCTTTGAATCTATCCCTCTTACAGAGCACACCTCTTTACCATCAGCTCTTCCTAGAGAGTACAGGTCTGTCATCGGAGACAGAGTGACCAAAGACAGCGTCTGTGCACCTCCAGCACAGACACCTAACCAACCCAGGACAAAGCTGCAGCTTCCAGTATTGGACACAGCTACATCCTAGCCTGCATCTACTACCAGGCTGGTGAACCAACGCCTGAGGATCACTATCCATGACTACTCCAGTAAAGTGGAATATCCGCCATCTGTAATAAGACCATTTGGCCCATTGCCTACAGTTGTTCTAATAAAGAACCATGAGTTATTTTGCACCACATTGCCTCAGTCTGTTCCCTGGATACGGTTGTCACCACCAAAGGCTCCCCATCCATTACCCAGGGACATATACTACGGACAATAAGGGGTTGCCCCCGGGAGAACCAGCACATCAGCTTCTCCCCCTATATTTCTTGCACACACCACCTGCAGGAGACCTGCCAGGCTGTATGACAGCCCTCCGTGAATCCGAAAATATTCGGGTTCGATTTTTGTGCCCTATTCAGTACCGGATTGTCGACAAATGGATCCTCTCATCTCTAAATATATGGTAATCTAAGACGTTCTTCTAGATCAGTGTCTGCCAATATCTATAGGAATATGTATAGAAAACATGGATAAGTGATGGCCACGATGTTAGTAGTAGTAGTTACTACTGCAGATGTTTTGGCACATGTGGAAACATATGTAAATCTCTTTTAGAGGGGTCAGCACCTCCACAAAGGAAGTTTAGTTATACACAATAAGACGAGGGGTAAGACGAATTGCAAGATAAACAGGAAAATGACTTGGGGATGGCCCTGCTCTCCAGGATGTAAGAGGCGGCTGCACGTGTGAAGGGAAGTCTGCGCTTATCTGGATGAGTCGCTTATCTGAAAGACCCCGCAGTCACTTGTAGGATTACTTATATAAATGGGATTTTACTGTGAAGAGTCAATAAGTGAGGCCTTCCTGTGCTCAATAGGAGAAATGGATAGTATAGATGTGTATAGTAAGGGGGAACTTTAACTGCCCGCATCTCCCAGTTCTGTAGTTCAGAGAACTACAAACCTGATGAGATTTGGAAGATGAGATTCTTATCTTTAATATGGTACCACAATTCGTTACAAGAGCACAAGGTACGGCCATCCAAAGAGAAGCTCTCCTGTAGCCTCTAACAGTGACTCATCTCAGGCATAAAGTTTATTTGCATATGAAGTTGGAGATTTTTTTTTTCTTCTTTCTATGTAGTTGTGGGGAAAGAGAGGTAATTTATTTCATACCTGCCTGAGGGGGGCTAGGAGTTTAGTGGGGTAAAAGCTGGTGGTGGGTTATACCAATCCCCTATTGGGAATCCTATGGAAAGTGTCAGTTTTGTCCATCTTTGCATTTCCAAGGGAAAAGGTGCCGCTTTTTTATCATTATAACAAAACAAATGCATGAATGTAAAAAAGCGGACGTATCGGGAGGACTCATTTCTATACAGGAAGTAAAAAAAGTAATCATTTACCGGTCTATTATACACATGAGAAGAGAGTGTGTGGTGATCCGCCATTGTGTACTCCGCTACGTCCTTTGTTGCTGTGCAGCGACCAAGAACAAAAAAAATATTCGCTATGGAATCTGAGGGACACACTAATGAATAATTACAATGGAAATCCCCCTTTTCCAGGATCTGTCATTTAATTGAATGACATAAAACAGTATTATCTTTTATGAATACTTTTCATTCATTGAACAGAGAACGTTGCTGACATCCCGGGGTCGTGGGGATTTCAGCTAATTTATCTAATGCACATGCAACACCCTCGCCGATGCAATGGCGAGGGAGTGTTTGCGAATACGTCCCACCTGCATGTACCCACATCACACTACATGGTCCTGATAGGACATGGGGGATATTGCAGTTCATTTCTTGCCAACACCACCCTGCTGGAGACCTGCCAGGCTGTAGGACAGCCCTCCGGTTCCCCCGTACCAAGCACCGTGACGATAGCGTGCTTAGGCCGCAACCGCCAGCCACTCCGGTACAGCGGGCCCTGGCTGACTCCAGGCCTCACCTCAAGGGCTAGGCCCCAGTGGGGGATGTTGCACACACACCACCTGCAGGAGACCTGCCAGGCTGTATGACAGCCCTCCGCACACACCACCTGCAGGAGACCTGCCAGGCTGTATGACAGCCCTCCGGTCCCCATACCAAGCACCTTGATCACAGCGTGCCTAGGCCGCAACAGCCAGCCACTCCGGTATTCTGGGCCCGGCTGCCTCTAGGCCCAAAGAAAAGGCTAGGCCCCGGTGGGGGATGTTGATTATATGGATGTCACTTAACCATCACTAAGTTGTAAATAAAGTTTCACGCTTGACAGCGACTGATAAGTCTTTTAATTTTTACTCAAGATCTAAGTTAAAGGACACCTGTCATTAGGTCTCTGCCACTAGTCCTGTCACTACTGCCTGTTGGAGCAGCTCACAGGGATTCCATCACAGCCTTTATCTAGTCAATTCATACATTAATCATTCTAAAATCATCTTTTCTTAATTAAACAGGCTCTACTATAGTCCTTTATGCATGTATTTTCTGGAGGGCCACCGACCCGTCCTCTGTTTTAAACAATTTTTGGGAGTGCAACATACAGGCCTGTCGGTTCGCTAGGGAGGATTGCGGGGGGACTTCTGGTTCTCTGGTGTGGTACAAGCAGCGTTCTTCCGACCCCGGCGAGTATTCAGCCGCAAACTCCACCTCTCGTCCTGGCAGCGGCTGCTAAGATCTCGCGCTGTATAGGAGTGGCTGGACTTTGAACCTCTGTGGTGCCCTGTGTTTCTGCACATGAGGGGTTAATTCCCAGATGATGTCAGCACCTATCAGGTTATGGAGGTGGAGAGTTGGCTGACATAAATTGCAGCTCACTAGTCCCTGTTGCCAGTGTTTGAAAATCTTTCTACACTCGTGCTCTTGGTTGTATTGCTCAGTTCTTATTGTTTTGTTGTTACCTCGGCTAGTTTTTGACCTTGACTCTTTGTTAGCTGATTTTTGCTATTGACGTACCCTCTTCATTGTGATTCGGCTTGTTTACCATTCTTTTGTGTTTTATGTTGTCAGTCCTGGTTGTTTTTCCTTCCCACAACTTATTCCAGAGTACTCGAAGTTTCAAGTAGTGCCCACGGTTTAGCTGGGGGGGCTTATAGGAAAGGACAGAGGTTGGGGCAAGCTCAGGGATCAAAATCCCCTGTATTTTGTGTACCAATCTTAAAGAAAACTGGCCACACATAGTCTGCATCCTGTATCCGACCTGCTACATTCTCTCATCCCATGGAGACTTTGTCAGCCTGTGGTCAACTCAAGGTCAAGACCCTAATCAGTTTGTCAGGATATAGCCTCCCGTATCAAATTCAGGAATCTATGCAGGCGCGGCAAAACAAACCGCGGATCCATGCAACCAAAACTGAACCTAAGGGTTCATCTCCCTGACGTGTTTTGGTGACAGTAAGAATTTTTTTCATTTCGAGAGGGCTGTAAACTTTATTTTTCCTTCGTCTCGTTCAGCGGGCACAGAGCTTCAAAGGGTGGGCGTGGTTAAATTTCCCTGCTGCGTGGGGATCCGCAAAATTTGGGGCCTTTCTCTCCAACTGAACTCTCCATCCCGTTCTCTATTGACGCGTTTTTGCTGAGCAAGATTTCATGACGAACTTGACGACGAGCACTGCAGTTTCCCACTTAGATCTCTGTGTCAGGGAAAACGGCCAGCATGAAGATTATGTGACCAGTTCAGAAGATGTGACTGATCGCAAGGAATGGACTGCGCCCTAAAATACCAATTTATGTACGGGACTGTCAGACCGAGTACAGGACTTACGTCTTGCTTATGCGAGCCTCAGACATTAGATGATGCTTTTGACTCTGGTCATACGAGTTGATCGTCGCTAAGATCCAGGCGATCACCTCGGGTGTCCTCTGCACTGTCGCAGCGGCCCCGTTAAGTTATGTCTACAGGTAGTCCAGAATTGGAATCCATGGAGCTGGATAGCATCTATCTGCACAGCGGAAGCAACACGACTGAGGACTCATCTTTGTGTCTACTGTGGAAGTCCTGATCATCTTGGTCAACACCTGTTCAAGACGGCAGCGCAGGAAAACTTCCGCATCCTAGCAGTAGTGGGGGACTGCTTAGGAAGCTCAGTATCCCAATGTGCTAGAATGTATTTACTTGTACGGTTAAGTTCAGTCTGTTTCCTGCAATGGGTCGCGGCCTTTTTGGATTCGGTGCTGGTCTAATTAAATCGATTATAAGTTGTCTCTCAGTTTTGCAGGTCATTGATTCCATTGTCACTCCTATCCGATGTCGGGTGCGATTGACCCTCTACAGGCAGGGTTGATCAAAATTCCGAACCCCGCAGATAAGCTTATGGTAGGAGCTATGCCATGAAGGTGGATGTTCTTTCCTAGGTATGGAAACTGTTGAAATTCATTTGGTACCTGCTCCGGATCCATAATCGGTAATTAATGGGAAACTCTGGAGTGTTCATTGGGGGTCCCTCACTGTAAGGATCAACCTGTCCAAAGTTCATATGATACAGTAGTAGCGGAAGCTCGAGTCTTCAGGTTTTCTCTCTGATTACTCAGATGTGTTTCAAACCCTGGTCCCAAGTCCTCCTCCTCACAGGCGTTTGATTGTAAAATGACCTTCTTCCTGATGCTAGATTGCCAAAGGGTCGTATTATATACCTGTAAGTACCAGAACGGGAGTCAATGAGAGTTATATGATGAGAGTTGGCAATTGGCATATCCGTCCTCTGAGTCGCCCACTGGCGGGCCGGGTTCTTTTTGTTGAGAAAAAAGATGGTGGTCTACGCAGTGTATTGATTAGCGAGAATTAAATAAGATAACGGGTACAAAAACTCAGTCCTCTCCCTTGATCCCGAGCTCTTAAATCAGGTTTCTGGGGCCCAAGTTTTCTCTAAATTAGATCTCAGAGGGCTTTAACATGATTCGATCGAGAAGGGATGAGTGGAAAACCGCATATTTAAACACCTTGGGGCACTTTGGAATACCTGGTTATGCCTTTGGTTGAGAATGCCCAGCGGTTTTCAAGGGTTTATGAATTCATCTCATGATTAAATCGGGTGTATGGTGGTAATATAGACGATATTTGATTTCTCTCCTGATATGGTTCTCACCAGCAACATACTCCGCAAGTATTACAGGTTGCGCAAAAACCACCTCTTCGCTAAAGTGGAAAAGGGTGTTTTTTGCGTCCGAAGGTGTCTCTTGGTTTATGTTGTGACTCCCTTGATGTACAGATGGATCCGAGTAAGGTTTCAGGCGCTCACGGATGTTCGGCTACCAATCTTAGGCCCCCTCAACGTTTTAGGTTTCGCTAACTATTATCGGAACTTTATAAAGAGCTTTTCCGTGATCGCCAAAACCACCTCACGGATATGACCGTAAGGGTGCTGGCCGAACAATGGTCCCATGACGCTTACTCAGCGTTCTGAAACTCAACAGCGGCTTCCGTCAGCCCGGTTTTGGTAAACCTGACATCTCTTACCGTTTGTGGTGGGAGTTGATGCCTCCGAGGTAGGAGTAGGTGAAAGTGGTGTATCAGGGGTCTATCCACTCTCACCAGAATTAGGCCTGTGCATATTTCTCTAGAAAATTTCTCTTGGAGGGAATATGATATTGGTAATCAGAGAGCGCTTGCCATTCGTGGCATTTGAAGGTCTGGGACACTTTTTGGGGAGCTCTTCATCCGATAACTGTGTCACTGATCATAGAACTTGTATATTTGGATACTGCTAAGCGCTGAACTCAAGTCAGCTAGGTGGGCCTTGTTTTCTCTCGATTAATTTGTGGTCACCTACCGACTGGGTCAAAAAATGTGAAGGCTGATGCCGTGTCCGTAGCTTGGGGACTCTGAGCTTCCAGAGGATGCTGACAGTAAAGATTTGTCTCCGGGGTTTGTGCTGGCAAGCTGTACTCCTCCACCTCTCCTCTCAAATTTTAGCAGGACAAAGATCTGCCCAAAGACCTTACGGAAGCAAATTATTTGTTCCTCCTCTTGTCGTTTGAGAGTGTGGAGGGACGCATTGACTCGGTATGGGCTGGTCATCCGGGAACGGGAATGCGGAGTACCTGGATCTTCTTAAGAGAAGTTAATGGTGGCCTACTGACGAAGGGTGCACGCATTTGTCCAAGCCTGTCAGGTCTGTGCGCGAGGAAAGGACTCCCAGGAGACGTCATGAGGGCCTCTTCTTCGCTTCCAGTTCCCACCAGGGCCATGGTCTAAAGTGTTATGGACTTCGTCACTGATCTGCCAGATCTAGGTGTTCAGTGGTTGGTGGTAGTGACGTTTCTCTAAAATGGAGGACACTTTTGGTTCCATAAAAAGTTGCCTTCAGCTATGAAAGCATTGGCTGAATTGTTTATACAGAATATTGTACGACTCCATGGTTATCAGATGATATTGTGTCAGATAGGGGCGTACAGTGTTTCCAATTTTGGCGAGCATTTGTTCTAGACGAAGTTAATTTGTCGTTCGCGTCGGCGTGTACCCTGGTATACTGGTCAGTCTGAGAGAATGACAGGGAGATGATTCAATATCGCGACTCTTGTGTCCGGAACAGTCAGGACCAGTGGGTGAAAATTCCTTCCGTTGGCAGAATTGCGATTATAAACCACTGTAGTTCGTCCCCACAGGTATCTCCGTTTTCGCCAATTATGGTTTTATCACGTTCTCTTTTTCATCTGTGCCCATGTCTTAATATTCCTCGGAGCGGAAGCATTACATCCAAGTTGCGCTCGCTCTGCGTCACAAGTTCGGAGAATATTCAGAGGGACACAAAATTCTATGGTTCCAACAACTGAAAGAAGGCGCACTAAAATCTGCTACGTTTGTGGTGGGGGAGAAAGTGTGGGGTTTATCAACAAAAAAACTTAAATTGAAGGTCCCCTCTTTGAAGTTTGCGCCCGGTTGTGGGGTCCGTTGTTGTTACTCATATGTAACCCGGTTTCCTCAAGATACACTTCAGCAGTCGGTGGCGGGTCCATACCTACCTTCATAAGAGTCTTATTGAAGCGCTATGTTGAGCAGGTTTGCCTCTTTCGGACCCTATATCCATCATTGTGGAGGGAATCTGGAATTGAGGTGGAAAAGGGTGGTGAATTCCAGATGGGTAGGTAACTCCCTGCAGTACCTGGTCCATGGAAAGGTTTGGTCCTGAGGATAGGCTGGGTTCCGGCTAGAGATTTCATGCTCCACGGTTACTCAGGTTAGTTAATCAGGACCTAACCTCAGAAGCCATCTAAGATCTAGGGGTCCGAGGCCCCCGTCAGGGGGGGGGGGTACTGTCAGGTTCGCCACTAGGGGAGATTGCTGCGGAATGCTGTTCTTCTGGTGGGTACCAGCAGCAGTTTCTCCGAACCCCGGCGGTATCCGCGCAAAAGCCACCTCTCGTGCGGGAAGCGGCTTGCTAAGATCTCGCGCTGTCTAGGAGTGCTGGGACTTTGAACCTCTGTGGGCCTGGTTGTTTCTGCACCATGATGGGTAATTCCCAAGATGCTGTTCCAGCACCTATCAGGTTCTGGAGGTGGAGTTCTGGCTGCATAAATTGCAGCTTCACTAGTCACCTGTGCAGTGTTGAAAATCCCTTTCTACACTCGTGCTCTTGGTGTATTGCACTCAGTATCTTTATCTTTTGTTGTTACCTGGGCTAGTTTTTGACCTTGATCTTTGCTTAAGGATTTTGCTTGACGTACCCTCGTTGTGATTCGGCTTTACCATCTTTTGTGTTTTATTTGTATTGTCAGGCTGTTTGTGTTTCTTACCACACTTATTCCAGCGTATCTCGAAGTCTTCAAGTAGTCGCCCCACGGTTTGAGTGGGGGGGCTATAGAAGGGACAGAGGTTGGGGCAAGCTCAGGCTCACTACCCTGATCTTTTGCTGTCCAATCTTAACAGGAACTAATCTATTCAATTTTTCTGGAGCTCCACTTACCTGATCCTCTGGTTTGAAAAGTTTTGGACTGCCAAATACAGGACACTCAATCTATTCCATTTTATGGAGGGCCACCTACCTGCCCTCCTCTGGTTTAAAAACTTTTTTGGACTGCCACATACA
Organism: Engystomops pustulosus; assembly: GCA_019512145.1. Lineage (NCBI taxonomy): Eukaryota > Metazoa > Chordata > Amphibia > Anura > Leptodactylidae > Engystomops > Engystomops pustulosus. Next base: position 124,622,987 of record CM033641.1, on the reverse strand, counting down.
GGCACTCAATCTATTCCATTTTTATGGAGGGCAACCTACCTGCTCATCTGGTTAAAAACTTTTTTGTAGACTGACCACATAACAGGCACTCATCTATGCCATTTTATGGAGGGCCACCTACCTGCTCCTCTGGTTAAAAACTTTTTTGGACCGCCACATTTACAGGCACTCATCTATTCCATTTTTTGGAGAGGGCCACTACCTGCTCCTCTGGTTTAATTAAAAAACTTTTTGGGACTGCCACATCCAGGCACTCATCTATTCCGTTTCTGGAGGAGGACACCTACCTGCTCTTGGTTTGAAAATTTTTGGACGCCACATAAGGACTATCCCAAATTGAGTCTCATAGCAGCCTCCACACGTTGTCTCCATTGCTACTCCAAAAGTAGTCCATATAGCTGCCTCCAAATCGTCCCTTTATCAAAAGAAGGTTTGTCGGCCGCAAATTTGGGTTTGTTTTCATGGAAGTACCACATCAAAGTTGTTAACTTTGTCGCCACCCTGACTGTGTTATCCACAAAACACATGGCAAACTTTTACCATTTACGGATATTATTTCAGCCGCTTCTTGCCGCATCTGTTACCATTCCCCTCACACCGCCATATCCCAAAATTAAGACGCTACTACACTTGATCTTATACAAAAGGTCTAGAAGTGCTGTTTGGGGCGTTAGCTAGAGACAGGCTTGATGGCGAAAGCTCGCCTCCTGGCAGCGGAGCGCCAGCTTCCATGCGAACCAACTAACATAGTTTTAACTGCAGCACCTGTAATCTACTACTAGTCAATGCCTCCATACATAAAAAAACCAGCCTTATCAAAAGTGCTGTGTCAGGCACAGAATTTGGGTGTTTTCTGGCTTCCACAACAACTTGTTAACTTGGTCGCCACCCTGCTGGGTAATCCACAAAATATTACTGCGAAAAACTTTACAATTACGGTATTATTTCACGCTTCTTGCGCATCTGTTTGCATTCCCTCTCACCTGCCATATCCTAACTTATAAGAACGCTACTAACACTTGATCTTTATACAAAAGGTTCTTAGAAGTGCTGTTTGGGGAGTAGCCTAGAGACAGGGCTGGATGCGAAAGCTCGCCTGGCAGCGGAGCGCCCACGCTCCATGACCAAAGAAAACGTAACAGAGTTTAACTGCAGACCTTAATTACTACTAGTTCACTGCCTCCCTACATGTCCCCTTATCAAAAACGAGAGTGTCAGGCAGAATTTTGGATGTTGTCAGGCTTCCTGTTAACTTTGTCGCCACCCTGCTGTGTAATCCACAAAAATATACTGCAACTTTATCATGTACCGATATTATTTGAGCGCTTCTGGCTCAATCCTTTGGTTCCTCTCGTACCAATTGAGTTGAAGCTGAGTCCATTAGGTATGTCGCCATGCCCTCTAGAGCCTTCCGCTGCTGCCGCTGCTCTGCATGCCGTCCCTATAGTGTAAGGAGTCAATTATTGGATGTTTTAGATGCTATCTAGGATCATTCTGTCACTCTGTCTATGGCCCTGCGGGTTTCGTTTTGCCAATAATTTGCACTAATGCGTGCATTTAAGCAGCTCAGAAGGATCATGATGCTGCCCCTGCGTTTTCTGTCCATTTCTGGTGTCCTCTTTTCTGAGGTCCCAGTGTTTGGCCAAGCTTCCCTGTGCAGAGCTTGGTCCCTTGAAAAATGCTCGAGTCTCCCCTTGACTCAATGGTGCTCGTTACTCGAAACGAGACTCGAGACATTCGGGAAAGCTTTCGTCTCGAATAACGCGTACCCGAGCATTGTAGTGTCGATCATCTTAGTAGTTTTACATTTGCATCGGGGTTGTTACATATAAAAATAATGCTCGGACTGGCACTGGCTTCTCAGATCGGCCCCCTGATAAACTCATATGGCAGGGGGCCTCAGTGACAGGCACCGCTTCGTACTATCTTGATATACAGACGTGTCGATGGCACTGCCCATGGGCACTGTGCGGTGATGGGCCGAGAATTTTCCAGCTCACAGTCGCACTGTGACCACTGATGCGCGCAAGCGTGATGATGTTGTAAACTCGCTCCGACGGTCTTGTCCTGTGCGCTTTGTATAGTGGGGGTAGAGAAGCAAAAGACACAGCTTAAGGTAAGTGAGTTTTATTATTTTAACTATTGACAGTTCGGTACGAATAAGTCTTTAGGATTAAGATGCATGTTAAGAGGTGGCCACTACAGGACTATATATAATAAGGAAAGAGGGGCCAGTGCAAGGATTGTAATCATAAATTGGGTCAGTAGGGAATACATATAAGATCCATAAATAAAGGATAGGAGTACTGTACCTATTTATCAGGATATGAGTAGATAGAAGTACTTTGCGATGCACAGGATCGGTGTAGTAGTGGTGACTGTACCCATTTTAAGGATAGGGAGAAGTAGTACTGTGTAGTTGTCCATAATACAGGAATAGGAGTAGTCGTGGTCCGCACCCATCTATACAGCGAGGAGTAGTGTACTGTCGGTGTCATTATACAGGATAGGATAGTATAGTAGTAGGCTGTGCCCTTATATACAGGATAGGAGAAGTAGTACTGTTCGGTGTCCATATATACAGGTAGGAGTACTAGTACTGTGCTCTGCCAATCGATACGGATAGGAGTAGCCAGCATAGAACAGTGCCCTATATACAGGATAGGAGAAGTAGTACTGTGCTGTGTTCATAGTACAGGATAGGAGTAGTAGTACTGTTCTGTGTCCATATGTATACAGGATAGGAGTAGTAGTACTTTGCTGTGTTCATAGTCAGGATAGGAGTAGTAGTACTGTTCTGTGTCCATATGTATCGACCCCCAAAAGGGGGATAGGGGGAGTAGTAGTCTGTGACTGTATTCAAAGATACTTGATAGGAGTAGTAGTGCTGTTCTGTGTCAATGTATTCAGGATAGAGAGTAGTACTGTGCTGTATCATATATACAGGGTAGGAGTAAGTAGTGCTTGACCCAAAAATGCAAGATAGGGGTAGTAGAGCTGTGCTATGTAGACAGGGAATAAGAGTAGTAGTACTGTGCTGTATCCAAAGCTACATGATAGGAGTAGTCGTGTGTTCTTGTCATGTATTCAGGATAGAAGTAGTACTGTGCTTGTATTTCATCTATAAGGGTGAGGAGTAGTAAGTTGCTTGACCCAAAATGCAAGATAGTAGGAGTAGTATGTAGCTGTGCCATGTATACAGGGATAAGAGTATGTAGTACTGTGCTGAATCCAAAGATACATGATAGGAGTAGTAGTGCTGTTCTGTGTCCATGTATTCGGATCGAAGTAGTACGTTTGCTGTATCCATATATACAGATAGAAGCAGTAAAGTGCTTGGCACATTATATGCAGGATAGGAGTAGTAGTGCGGGCCCTATATGTAGGATAGGATAGTAGTAGTGCTGTGCCCATTTATGCGCATAGGAGTGTAGTAGTGCTGTGCCCATCTAGCAGCTAGGAGTAGTAGTGCTGTGCCCATAACTAGCAGGATAGGAGTGTAGTGCTGTGTCATATATACAGGATCGGAGAGCAGTCTAAGCGCCTCATTTATGCTGTTTTTAGCTAGGCTAATTTAAATACCACTAGATTTACATATGTTCACGGGCAGCCAATCAGGAAATTCGGGGCCCATACAAAGGCGGCCCACAAAAAAAAAAAAGTGTCTGGCCCCAACACCACCCAAACCGAACAAGCTCCTGACCCGCAGTGCCTTCACAAACAGGGTTTGAGGCCTGTTGCTACGACACACAAGGGCACACTTTCTGGTAGATTGCCAATAGGAGTAACTATTGAACGTCACGTGCAATTTTTCAATTTCATAAAAAAAAGCGAAATCCCTGCTTATGAGGGACCTGCTCAGGTTTCAAGTCACTTTGAGGAGATAGGCCTAAATAAAGTAAACACCATAAATTACTCCATTATAGAAACTACACCCCTCAACGTAGAGGTAAAACAACTTTTATGAAGTTTGTGAACCCTTTAATTGGTTTACAGGGGTTTTAAACAAAATCGGATACAATTTCGAAATTACATTTTTATTGGCTAAATTATGTGTTTAATAAAATGTAAAATCCAGTGGATATAAAATTCCACAACGACTCTCAAAATGTGATCACAATCTCCTTTTATCCCGCGTATAACAATACCCCATATGTGGTGGTAACCTCGGTATGGGCAGACACCAGGGCAGGAAGGGAAGCCTGCGCCATCAGACAGATATGCATTGTCACTTATTTATTGGCTATACAATCTTTATTTTTTTTGCAATTTGGACATTTAAAGGGCTTATTTTTGCGACATGAGATGCACTTTACCAAATACTTCATTTAAGTGGCGGTCTATAGGCTTTTCGATGAGATTTTATTAAACTATTAATGTAGGGGGAAGGAGGAAAGAAAATTGTCAATTTGGGGTTTTTTTTTGTATATTTGGGGGGTCGTACACCATACACTAAAAAGACTATAATATTTTCATTTTCTATAGACCACTACGATTACGGTATACATCATTATATAGTTGTCATTATTTACAATTTTATGAGAAAAACTAATAGAGGAAATCTATTTGTTTCTGCATCGCCATCTTTTAGGAACTACCTTAATATTTTTGGTTGACAGAGCTAGTTTAGGGCATTTTTTACGTGTGGTGTTCTTTCAATTGGTCATTTGGGGCACAAACTTTTTTGACACTTTTTAGAACATTTTGTTAAAGGGTTTTATGAAAATTTATATTTTGGCGAGTTTTTCGGGGTCGGTTTCTTTTTACGGGTTCACGTTACGGGTCCAATAGTTTCTGAAATTGTACAGATGTAGGGCGGTGATACAAATATGTGGGGGTTTTGGTGATTTTTTCAGGTATTTTACTTTATTAGTGGTATAGGGAAGTTGTGTTTAGGGGACTTTAACTCTATTTAATAATAGTTTATTCAAAAATTGTGTTTATTTATTCAGTGTTTTAACTTTTTTCTTACTTTTAGGTTAGCTGAACAAGTGATCCCACTGATCAATTGTTACAAGCCCTATTCTCCACCTATACTAGTGTAATTACAGAAGAGATACACTGTTATTATGTGAACCACTGAGATGATGCGCATTGCAGTGTGTCACAGCCGGGTCCTGCCAGGAGGACGGACCCGGCACCGGACCCAAGAGATCGCGCAGCCGGGCACCTGGCAGGGAAACAAAGGGCAGCACCTGACACCACAGTATCACCCCTCAGAGCCGCGCGCCGACCCCCGAACCGGTAAAAGAACCACAAAACAACCGAACAACAACAGATTGAGTGCTAGAGCGGGGTGGAGTTTGTGTAAGCCCAAAACCAGTTGCCATCCATCCTGCTTCAATGCCCCTAGCACGCGGCGGTCCGCCTTCCTCCCCCCGCGACCGCCAGCCGGTGTTATGTGTTGTGTAACACCGCGAAAAGAAAGGACGAGACAAAGTGTTGTGTCCAGGAAGAACTACAGGCTCTGCACTTAGGTGGTGCCATGAGGAGGGGGTCTGAGTCGGGCCCTAGTGTCACAGAGTCCGGGGCCCATAGGGCAGACCAGTTGTACGCCCTTCGGCGGCCTGCAGATGTTGCCATGGAAGAAAGCCCCCTCAGGAATGACTAATCACCACGCCAGCGACAGAATGCCAGCCACGACAGAGATTCCCTCCCATGCCTCACTGTCCCATGTTACTAGCTCAATTCCACACATGGTTTGTACACCTCCTCGCTGAGCACCTAGGACTACAGGCATTATTAACAGGGTACTATCTGACAGTACTGAAATAGTCTCAAATTGCATTGGTTAGCACCGCGATGGCTCCCAACGCAGTATTAATTCTGAGGGTACACCCACTTGGGGAGCGGTCAGCCCAGCAAACACCAATCAGCCACTCAGTTAAGACTGGCGAAACCTACCAATATCGTGGTTGGATGATTGCCATAATACTGGGCTTTAACCACTCCCATCACTCTATCTTGTACAGTATTATGCTGCGGGCTTCCTTCTAGCCTAAGCTCATCTACATATTGAGCGCATGCACAACTCAAGCTAGTAAGTATATCATCAATATGATCCCATAGTGACCATATCTGCCGTTAAGAACCTAATACAGAGTCTCACCTGTGTAGTTTGTGTGAATAGTAAGTCCATGATTCCTCTGCCAATCAGTATAAGCCATACTATGGGATCCGGATGCCATCTTCAACACACCATACCAAAAGACTCAGTAGCGGTGAAACGCGGACGGTACTGCGAACAGGCCCTCTCCAGGTCTAGGCCCGGCGCACACGTAGCACTTTGTCTGCGCTTGCAAACGCAGACACAGTCTGAACGCCCACCGGGGTGGGCCCCCGGCGCCGTTCCCAATTAGCAGGCGTTTCCATAGATAGAAAAGCGGGATGCGATCGGGTCAGGCCGAGGCCCAGCCCGGTGGGCGCGATTTGTCTGCGTGCAAGCGCAGACAAAGCGATACGTTGTACTAGCGCCGGCATAGGAGGCGACAGAGGGGATCAGGAACCCCCCCAGATCTGCGACATCAGTATCTCCGCAGCGGTGCAGGAACCTGACCCACGCGTAAAAGCAAGGGTTAAAGTTATATGAACATATTATCCAATTGCATCCCTTATGTACACTGGAGTTGATTGTGGAGGTGAGCCACCACCTGAAAGGGTTTTTTACACTAGACCCTGCGACAGGACAAAGGGATTAGGGATCTTGAGTTCCAGAAAGCTCTTAGAGCAAGAGGTCTTTGAAATCTATCCCTCTTCCAGAGCACTCAACCTCTTACCATAAGCTCTTCTTCAAGAGAGTACAGGTCTCGTCATCGGAGAAAAGAGTGCAGAGACAGCGTCCTGTGACCTCAAGCCCAGACACCTAACCAAACCCAGGACAAAGCTGCAGCTTCCAGATTGGAAACAGCAGACCCTAAATTCTAGCCTGCATCTACTACCAGGCTGGTGAACCAAGCCTGAGGATCATACCATGACACCCTACTCCAGTATAAAGTGGAATATCCGCCACTGTAATAAAACCATTTGGCCCATTGCATACAGTTGTCTAATAAAGAAACCATGAGTTATTTTGCACCACATTGCCTCAGTCTGTTCCCTGGACGGTTGTCACCACCCCAAAAGGCTCCCAATCCATTACAGGGGAATATACTACGGACACTAAGGGGTTGCTCCCCGGGAGAACCAGCACATCAGCTTACTACCCCTATATTCTTGCACATGCACACCCTCGCCGATGCAATGGCGAGGAGAGTGTTTGCCAATACGTCCCCACATGAGGTACCCACAATCACACTTACATGGTCCTTATAGGACATAGGCGGTATTGCAGTGGTGAATCCGGCCTGGCAAGCAGAAGAAGGTAAGTATTTGTATGATGCAAGATGCCTATTGTCATCATCTGTGTTACATTCCTGCCTTTTAAGGCTGAGTGTGATTGGAGGAGCAGCCCACCACCTGACGAAAGGCGAGGTATAAAAAACCCCCTGCAGGAATGTCTGGAGGCCGCCTAGAGAAGTCTCTCCCAGATGAGAAGAGGAGAAGAGATGAGATTAGAGTGCAGTGGGGATGAGTAATCCAGTCTAGCCCATCCAGAGCAGGCAGAGCTGCCCCTGCACCTGAAGAGTGGCAGCAAAAGGACTAGAGTTAGTATAGTGAGGAAAAGGGGTATCATCTTACCTGTAAATGTGAGTACCTGAAGCCCTACAGGACAAGCTGAAGCGTGTTATATCTACTCGAGACACAGCTCTCCCAGAATGACCTCTACATCCAGGCTGGTGAACTATATCCTGAGGCTCCCTAAACTCAATCTCAGCACTCCATCTACCTGTTAAAGGCCGTTGCTGCGGTTCCTGCGTTCAATGAAAGAACTGTAAGTTGTGTTCTTCAAATTCTGTCTCGTCTAGGTCCCTGACTTAATCCGGCTGCCTTCATCACCGGCACCCTGTCCATCACCCAGGAGATACACTCGAGACCTTAAGGTTTCCCCAGAGGAGATCGACTCATATAGCAGCACAAGCCTCCTCATATTTGCTTGCCAACACCACCTGCTGGCAGAATGCCAGGCTGTAGGACAGCCCTCGGTTCCCCGTACCCAGCACACGTGACGATAGCGTGCTTAGGCCGCAACCGCCAGCCACTCCGGTACAGCGGGCCTGGATGACTCAGGCCTCACCTCAAGGGCTAGGGCCCAGTGGGAGGATGTTGCACACACACACTGCAGGAGACCTGCCAGGATGGCCGATTGAAAGCCCTCCGTCCCCTACACAACACCTTGATCACAGCGTGCCTAGGCCGCAACAGCCAGCACTCCGGTATTCTGGGCCGGATGCCTCTAGGCCCAAAGAAAAAGGCTAGGCCCCGGTGGGGGATGTTGATATCTGGATGTCACTAACATTCACTAAGATTGAAATAAAGTTTCACGCTTGATAGCGACTGATAAGTCTTTGTAATTTTTACTCCAAGATCTAAGTTAACGGAACCTTCATTAGGGTCTTGCCACTAGTCCTGTCATAGCCGTGGAGCAGCTCACAGGGATCCATCACAGCCTTTATCTAGTCAATTCATACATTAATCATTCTAAAATCATCTTTTCTTAATTATGTCGAGGCCGAGGGGGGGCGTCCTGTCCTCAGGTGGCCAGCACATCCGCTGGCCGACACATCCCCCTGTCCGCCGGCCGGCACATCTGGCTGGCGCATCTACCCGCCCACTGGTTGGCCCGAAACAGGCTCTACTATAGTCCTTTATGCATGTATTTTCTGGAGGGCCACCGACCCGTCCTCTGTTTTAAACAATTTTTGGGAGTGCAACATACAGGCCTGTCGGTTCGCTAGGGAGGATTGCGGGGGGACTTCTGGTTCTCTGGTGTGGTACAAGCAGCGTTCTTCCGACCCCGGCGAGTATTCAGCCGCAAACTCCACCTCTCGTCCTGGCAGCGGCTGCTAAGATCTCGCGCTGTATAGGAGTGGCTGGACTTTGAACCTCTGTGGTGCCCTGTGTTTCTGCACATGAGGGGTTAATTCCCAGATGATGTCAGCACCTATCAGGTTATGGAGGTGGAGAGTTGGCTGACATAAATTGCAGCTCACTAGTCCCTGTTGCCAGTGTTTGAAAATCTTTCTACACTCGTGCTCTTGGTTGTATTGCTCAGTTCTTATTGTTTTGTTGTTACCTCGGCTAGTTTTTGACCTTGACTCTTTGTTAGCTGATTTTTGCTATTGACGTACCCTCTTCATTGTGATTCGGCTTGTTTACCATTCTTTTGTGTTTTATGTTGTCAGTCCTGGTTGTTTTTCCTTCCCACAACTTATTCCAGAGTACTCGAAGTTTCAAGTAGTGCCCACGGTTTAGCTGGGGGGGCTTATAGGAAAGGACAGAGGTTGGGGCAAGCTCAGGGATCAAAATCCCCTGTATTTTGTGTACCAATCTTAAAGAAAACTGGCCACACATAGTCTGCATCCTGTATCCGACCTGCTACATTCTCTCATCCCATGGAGACTTTGTCAGCCTGTGGTCAACTCAAGGTCAAGACCCTAATCAGTTTGTCAGGATATAGCCTCCCGTATCAAATTCAGGAATCTATGCAGGCGCGGCAAAACAAACCGCGGATCCATGCAACCAAAACTGAACCTAAGGGTTCATCTCCCTGACGTGTTTTGGTGACAGTAAGAATTTTTTTCATTTCGAGAGGGCTGTAAACTTTATTTTTCCTTCGTCTCGTTCAGCGGGCACAGAGCTTCAAAGGGTGGGCGTGGTTAAATTTCCCTGCTGCGTGGGGATCCGCAAAATTTGGGGCCTTTCTCTCCAACTGAACTCTCCATCCCGTTCTCTATTGACGCGTTTTTGCTGAGCAAGATTTCATGACGAACTTGACGACGAGCACTGCAGTTTCCCACTTAGATCTCTGTGTCAGGGAAAACGGCCAGCATGAAGATTATGTGACCAGTTCAGAAGATGTGACTGATCGCAAGGAATGGACTGCGCCCTAAAATACCAATTTATGTACGGGACTGTCAGACCGAGTACAGGACTTACGTCTTGCTTATGCGAGCCTCAGACATTAGATGATGCTTTTGACTCTGGTCATACGAGTTGATCGTCGCTAAGATCCAGGCGATCACCTCGGGTGTCCTCTGCACTGTCGCAGCGGCCCCGTTAAGTTATGTCTACAGGTAGTCCAGAATTGGAATCCATGGAGCTGGATAGCATCTATCTGCACAGCGGAAGCAACACGACTGAGGACTCATCTTTGTGTCTACTGTGGAAGTCCTGATCATCTTGGTCAACACCTGTTCAAGACGGCAGCGCAGGAAAACTTCCGCATCCTAGCAGTAGTGGGGGACTGCTTAGGAAGCTCAGTATCCCAATGTGCTAGAATGTATTTACTTGTACGGTTAAGTTCAGTCTGTTTCCTGCAATGGGTCGCGGCCTTTTTGGATTCGGTGCTGGTCTAATTAAATCGATTATAAGTTGTCTCTCAGTTTTGCAGGTCATTGATTCCATTGTCACTCCTATCCGATGTCGGGTGCGATTGACCCTCTACAGGCAGGGTTGATCAAAATTCCGAACCCCGCAGATAAGCTTATGGTAGGAGCTATGCCATGAAGGTGGATGTTCTTTCCTAGGTATGGAAACTGTTGAAATTCATTTGGTACCTGCTCCGGATCCATAATCGGTAATTAATGGGAAACTCTGGAGTGTTCATTGGGGGTCCCTCACTGTAAGGATCAACCTGTCCAAAGTTCATATGATACAGTAGTAGCGGAAGCTCGAGTCTTCAGGTTTTCTCTCTGATTACTCAGATGTGTTTCAAACCCTGGTCCCAAGTCCTCCTCCTCACAGGCGTTTGATTGTAAAATGACCTTCTTCCTGATGCTAGATTGCCAAAGGGTCGTATTATATACCTGTAAGTACCAGAACGGGAGTCAATGAGAGTTATATGATGAGAGTTGGCAATTGGCATATCCGTCCTCTGAGTCGCCCACTGGCGGGCCGGGTTCTTTTTGTTGAGAAAAAAGATGGTGGTCTACGCAGTGTATTGATTAGCGAGAATTAAATAAGATAACGGGTACAAAAACTCAGTCCTCTCCCTTGATCCCGAGCTCTTAAATCAGGTTTCTGGGGCCCAAGTTTTCTCTAAATTAGATCTCAGAGGGCTTTAACATGATTCGATCGAGAAGGGATGAGTGGAAAACCGCATATTTAAACACCTTGGGGCACTTTGGAATACCTGGTTATGCCTTTGGTTGAGAATGCCCAGCGGTTTTCAAGGGTTTATGAATTCATCTCATGATTAAATCGGGTGTATGGTGGTAATATAGACGATATTTGATTTCTCTCCTGATATGGTTCTCACCAGCAACATACTCCGCAAGTATTACAGGTTGCGCAAAAACCACCTCTTCGCTAAAGTGGAAAAGGGTGTTTTTTGCGTCCGAAGGTGTCTCTTGGTTTATGTTGTGACTCCCTTGATGTACAGATGGATCCGAGTAAGGTTTCAGGCGCTCACGGATGTTCGGCTACCAATCTTAGGCCCCCTCAACGTTTTAGGTTTCGCTAACTATTATCGGAACTTTATAAAGAGCTTTTCCGTGATCGCCAAAACCACCTCACGGATATGACCGTAAGGGTGCTGGCCGAACAATGGTCCCATGACGCTTACTCAGCGTTCTGAAACTCAACAGCGGCTTCCGTCAGCCCGGTTTTGGTAAACCTGACATCTCTTACCGTTTGTGGTGGGAGTTGATGCCTCCGAGGTAGGAGTAGGTGAAAGTGGTGTATCAGGGGTCTATCCACTCTCACCAGAATTAGGCCTGTGCATATTTCTCTAGAAAATTTCTCTTGGAGGGAATATGATATTGGTAATCAGAGAGCGCTTGCCATTCGTGGCATTTGAAGGTCTGGGACACTTTTTGGGGAGCTCTTCATCCGATAACTGTGTCACTGATCATAGAACTTGTATATTTGGATACTGCTAAGCGCTGAACTCAAGTCAGCTAGGTGGGCCTTGTTTTCTCTCGATTAATTTGTGGTCACCTACCGACTGGGTCAAAAAATGTGAAGGCTGATGCCGTGTCCGTAGCTTGGGGACTCTGAGCTTCCAGAGGATGCTGACAGTAAAGATTTGTCTCCGGGGTTTGTGCTGGCAAGCTGTACTCCTCCACCTCTCCTCTCAAATTTTAGCAGGACAAAGATCTGCCCAAAGACCTTACGGAAGCAAATTATTTGTTCCTCCTCTTGTCGTTTGAGAGTGTGGAGGGACGCATTGACTCGGTATGGGCTGGTCATCCGGGAACGGGAATGCGGAGTACCTGGATCTTCTTAAGAGAAGTTAATGGTGGCCTACTGACGAAGGGTGCACGCATTTGTCCAAGCCTGTCAGGTCTGTGCGCGAGGAAAGGACTCCCAGGAGACGTCATGAGGGCCTCTTCTTCGCTTCCAGTTCCCACCAGGGCCATGGTCTAAAGTGTTATGGACTTCGTCACTGATCTGCCAGATCTAGGTGTTCAGTGGTTGGTGGTAGTGACGTTTCTCTAAAATGGAGGACACTTTTGGTTCCATAAAAAGTTGCCTTCAGCTATGAAAGCATTGGCTGAATTGTTTATACAGAATATTGTACGACTCCATGGTTATCAGATGATATTGTGTCAGATAGGGGCGTACAGTGTTTCCAATTTTGGCGAGCATTTGTTCTAGACGAAGTTAATTTGTCGTTCGCGTCGGCGTGTACCCTGGTATACTGGTCAGTCTGAGAGAATGACAGGGAGATGATTCAATATCGCGACTCTTGTGTCCGGAACAGTCAGGACCAGTGGGTGAAAATTCCTTCCGTTGGCAGAATTGCGATTATAAACCACTGTAGTTCGTCCCCACAGGTATCTCCGTTTTCGCCAATTATGGTTTTATCACGTTCTCTTTTTCATCTGTGCCCATGTCTTAATATTCCTCGGAGCGGAAGCATTACATCCAAGTTGCGCTCGCTCTGCGTCACAAGTTCGGAGAATATTCAGAGGGACACAAAATTCTATGGTTCCAACAACTGAAAGAAGGCGCACTAAAATCTGCTACGTTTGTGGTGGGGGAGAAAGTGTGGGGTTTATCAACAAAAAAACTTAAATTGAAGGTCCCCTCTTTGAAGTTTGCGCCCGGTTGTGGGGTCCGTTGTTGTTACTCATATGTAACCCGGTTTCCTCAAGATACACTTCAGCAGTCGGTGGCGGGTCCATACCTACCTTCATAAGAGTCTTATTGAAGCGCTATGTTGAGCAGGTTTGCCTCTTTCGGACCCTATATCCATCATTGTGGAGGGAATCTGGAATTGAGGTGGAAAAGGGTGGTGAATTCCAGATGGGTAGGTAACTCCCTGCAGTACCTGGTCCATGGAAAGGTTTGGTCCTGAGGATAGGCTGGGTTCCGGCTAGAGATTTCATGCTCCACGGTTACTCAGGTTAGTTAATCAGGACCTAACCTCAGAAGCCATCTAAGATCTAGGGGTCCGAGGCCCCCGTCAGGGGGGGGGGGTACTGTCAGGTTCGCCACTAGGGGAGATTGCTGCGGAATGCTGTTCTTCTGGTGGGTACCAGCAGCAGTTTCTCCGAACCCCGGCGGTATCCGCGCAAAAGCCACCTCTCGTGCGGGAAGCGGCTTGCTAAGATCTCGCGCTGTCTAGGAGTGCTGGGACTTTGAACCTCTGTGGGCCTGGTTGTTTCTGCACCATGATGGGTAATTCCCAAGATGCTGTTCCAGCACCTATCAGGTTCTGGAGGTGGAGTTCTGGCTGCATAAATTGCAGCTTCACTAGTCACCTGTGCAGTGTTGAAAATCCCTTTCTACACTCGTGCTCTTGGTGTATTGCACTCAGTATCTTTATCTTTTGTTGTTACCTGGGCTAGTTTTTGACCTTGATCTTTGCTTAAGGATTTTGCTTGACGTACCCTCGTTGTGATTCGGCTTTACCATCTTTTGTGTTTTATTTGTATTGTCAGGCTGTTTGTGTTTCTTACCACACTTATTCCAGCGTATCTCGAAGTCTTCAAGTAGTCGCCCCACGGTTTGAGTGGGGGGGCTATAGAAGGGACAGAGGTTGGGGCAAGCTCAGGCTCACTACCCTGATCTTTTGCTGTCCAATCTTAACAGGAACTAATCTATTCAATTTTTCTGGAGCTCCACTTACCTGATCCTCTGGTTTGAAAAGTTTTGGACTGCCAAATACAGGACACTCAATCTATTCCATTTTATGGAGGGCCACCTACCTGCCCTCCTCTGGTTTAAAAACTTTTTTGGACTGCCACATACAGGCACTCAATCTATTCCATTTTTATGGAGGGCAACCTACCTGCTCATCTGGTTAAAAACTTTTTTGTAGACTGACCACATAACAGGCACTCATCTATGCCATTTTATGGAGGGCCACCTACCTGCTCCTCTGGTTAAAAACTTTTTTGGACCGCCACATTTACAGGCACTCATCTATTCCATTTTTTGGAGAGGGCCACTACCTGCTCCTCTGGTTTAATTAAAAAACTTTTTGGGACTGCCACATCCAGGCACTCATCTATTCCGTTTCTGGAGGAGGACACCTACCTGCTCTTGGTTTGAAAATTTTTGGACGCCACATAAGGACTATCCCAAATTGAGTCTCATAGCAGCCTCCACACGTTGTCTCCATTGCTACTCCAAAAGTAGTCCATATAGCTGCCTCCAAATCGTCCCTTTATCAAAAGAAGGTTTGTCGGCCGCAAATTTGGGTTTGTTTTCATGGAAGTACCACATCAAAGTTGTTAACTTTGTCGCCACCCTGACTGTGTTATCCACAAAACACATGGCAAACTTTTACCATTTACGGATATTATTTCAGCCGCTTCTTGCCGCATCTGTTACCATTCCCCTCACACCGCCATATCCCAAAATTAAGACGCTACTACACTTGATCTTATACAAAAGGTCTAGAAGTGCTGTTTGGGGCGTTAGCTAGAGACAGGCTTGATGGCGAAAGCTCGCCTCCTGGCAGCGGAGCGCCAGCTTCCATGCGAACCAACTAACATAGTTTTAACTGCAGCACCTGTAATCTACTACTAGTCAATGCCTCCATACATAAAAAAACCAGCCTTATCAAAAGTGCTGTGTCAGGCACAGAATTTGGGTGTTTTCTGGCTTCCACAACAACTTGTTAACTTGGTCGCCACCCTGCTGGGTAATCCACAAAATATTACTGCGAAAAACTTTACAATTACGGTATTATTTCACGCTTCTTGCGCATCTGTTTGCATTCCCTCTCACCTGCCATATCCTAACTTATAAGAACGCTACTAACACTTGATCTTTATACAAAAGGTTCTTAGAAGTGCTGTTTGGGGAGTAGCCTAGAGACAGGGCTGGATGCGAAAGCTCGCCTGGCAGCGGAGCGCCCACGCTCCATGACCAAAGAAAACGTAACAGAGTTTAACTGCAGACCTTAATTACTACTAGTTCACTGCCTCCCTACATGTCCCCTTATCAAAAACGAGAGTGTCAGGCAGAATTTTGGATGTTGTCAGGCTTCCTGTTAACTTTGTCGCCACCCTGCTGTGTAATCCACAAAAATATACTGCAACTTTATCATGTACCGATATTATTTGAGCGCTTCTGGCTCAATCCTTTGGTTCCTCTCGTACCAATTGAGTTGAAGCTGAGTCCATTAGGTATGTCGCCATGCCCTCTAGAGCCTTCCGCTGCTGCCGCTGCTCTGCATGCCGTCCCTATAGTGTAAGGAGTCAATTATTGGATGTTTTAGATGCTATCTAGGATCATTCTGTCACTCTGTCTATGGCCCTGCGGGTTTCGTTTTGCCAATAATTTGCACTAATGCGTGCATTTAAGCAGCTCAGAAGGATCATGATGCTGCCCCTGCGTTTTCTGTCCATTTCTGGTGTCCTCTTTTCTGAGGTCCCAGTGTTTGGCCAAGCTTCCCTGTGCAGAGCTTGGTCCCTTGAAAAATGCTCGAGTCTCCCCTTGACTCAATGGTGCTCGTTACTCGAAACGAGACTCGAGACATTCGGGAAAGCTTTCGTCTCGAATAACGCGTACCCGAGCATTGTAGTGTCGATCATCTTAGTAGTTTTACATTTGCATCGGGGTTGTTACATATAAAAATAATGCTCGGACTGGCACTGGCTTCTCAGATCGGCCCCCTGATAAACTCATATGGCAGGGGGCCTCAGTGACAGGCACCGCTTCGTACTATCTTGATATACAGACGTGTCGATGGCACTGCCCATGGGCACTGTGCGGTGATGGGCCGAGAATTTTCCAGCTCACAGTCGCACTGTGACCACTGATGCGCGCAAGCGTGATGATGTTGTAAACTCGCTCCGACGGTCTTGTCCTGTGCGCTTTGTATAGTGGGGGTAGAGAAGCAAAAGACACAGCTTAAGGTAAGTGAGTTTTATTATTTTAACTATTGACAGTTCGGTACGAATAAGTCTTTAGGATTAAGATGCATGTTAAGAGGTGGCCACTACAGGACTATATATAATAAGGAAAGAGGGGCCAGTGCAAGGATTGTAATCATAAATTGGGTCAGTAGGGAATACATATAAGATCCATAAATAAAGGATAGGAGTACTGTACCTATTTATCAGGATATGAGTAGATAGAAGTACTTTGCGATGCACAGGATCGGTGTAGTAGTGGTGACTGTACCCATTTTAAGGATAGGGAGAAGTAGTACTGTGTAGTTGTCCATAATACAGGAATAGGAGTAGTCGTGGTCCGCACCCATCTATACAGCGAGGAGTAGTGTACTGTCGGTGTCATTATACAGGATAGGATAGTATAGTAGTAGGCTGTGCCCTTATATACAGGATAGGAGAAGTAGTACTGTTCGGTGTCCATATATACAGGTAGGAGTACTAGTACTGTGCTCTGCCAATCGATACGGATAGGAGTAGCCAGCATAGAACAGTGCCCTATATACAGGATAGGAGAAGTAGTACTGTGCTGTGTTCATAGTACAGGATAGGAGTAGTAGTACTGTTCTGTGTCCATATGTATACAGGATAGGAGTAGTAGTACTTTGCTGTGTTCATAGTCAGGATAGGAGTAGTAGTACTGTTCTGTGTCCATATGTATCGACCCCCAAAAGGGGGATAGGGGGAGTAGTAGTCTGTGACTGTATTCAAAGATACTTGATAGGAGTAGTAGTGCTGTTCTGTGTCAATGTATTCAGGATAGAGAGTAGTACTGTGCTGTATCATATATACAGGGTAGGAGTAAGTAGTGCTTGACCCAAAAATGCAAGATAGGGGTAGTAGAGCTGTGCTATGTAGACAGGGAATAAGAGTAGTAGTACTGTGCTGTATCCAAAGCTACATGATAGGAGTAGTCGTGTGTTCTTGTCATGTATTCAGGATAGAAGTAGTACTGTGCTTGTATTTCATCTATAAGGGTGAGGAGTAGTAAGTTGCTTGACCCAAAATGCAAGATAGTAGGAGTAGTATGTAGCTGTGCCATGTATACAGGGATAAGAGTATGTAGTACTGTGCTGAATCCAAAGATACATGATAGGAGTAGTAGTGCTGTTCTGTGTCCATGTATTCGGATCGAAGTAGTACGTTTGCTGTATCCATATATACAGATAGAAGCAGTAAAGTGCTTGGCACATTATATGCAGGATAGGAGTAGTAGTGCGGGCCCTATATGTAGGATAGGATAGTAGTAGTGCTGTGCCCATTTATGCGCATAGGAGTGTAGTAGTGCTGTGCCCATCTAGCAGCTAGGAGTAGTAGTGCTGTGCCCATAACTAGCAGGATAGGAGTGTAGTGCTGTGTCATATATACAGGATCGGAGAGCAGTCTAAGCGCCTCATTTATGCTGTTTTTAGCTAGGCTAATTTAAATACCACTAGATTTACATATGTTCACGGGCAGCCAATCAGGAAATTCGGGGCCCATACAAAGGCGGCCCACAAAAAAAAAAAAGTGTCTGGCCCCAACACCACCCAAACCGAACAAGCTCCTGACCCGCAGTGCCTTCACAAACAGGGTTTGAGGCCTGTTGCTACGACACACAAGGGCACACTTTCTGGTAGATTGCCAATAGGAGTAACTATTGAACGTCACGTGCAATTTTTCAATTTCATAAAAAAAAGCGAAATCCCTGCTTATGAGGGACCTGCTCAGGTTTCAAGTCACTTTGAGGAGATAGGCCTAAATAAAGTAAACACCATAAATTACTCCATTATAGAAACTACACCCCTCAACGTAGAGGTAAAACAACTTTTATGAAGTTTGTGAACCCTTTAATTGGTTTACAGGGGTTTTAAACAAAATCGGATACAATTTCGAAATTACATTTTTATTGGCTAAATTATGTGTTTAATAAAATGTAAAATCCAGTGGATATAAAATTCCACAACGACTCTCAAAATGTGATCACAATCTCCTTTTATCCCGCGTATAACAATACCCCATATGTGGTGGTAACCTCGGTATGGGCAGACACCAGGGCAGGAAGGGAAGCCTGCGCCATCAGACAGATATGCATTGTCACTTATTTATTGGCTATACAATCTTTATTTTTTTTGCAATTTGGACATTTAAAGGGCTTATTTTTGCGACATGAGATGCACTTTACCAAATACTTCATTTAAGTGGCGGTCTATAGGCTTTTCGATGAGATTTTATTAAACTATTAATGTAGGGGGAAGGAGGAAAGAAAATTGTCAATTTGGGGTTTTTTTTTGTATATTTGGGGGGTCGTACACCATACACTAAAAAGACTATAATATTTTCATTTTCTATAGACCACTACGATTACGGTATACATCATTATATAGTTGTCATTATTTACAATTTTATGAGAAAAACTAATAGAGGAAATCTATTTGTTTCTGCATCGCCATCTTTTAGGAACTACCTTAATATTTTTGGTTGACAGAGCTAGTTTAGGGCATTTTTTACGTGTGGTGTTCTTTCAATTGGTCATTTGGGGCACAAACTTTTTTGACACTTTTTAGAACATTTTGTTAAAGGGTTTTATGAAAATTTATATTTTGGCGAGTTTTTCGGGGTCGGTTTCTTTTTACGGGTTCACGTTACGGGTCCAATAGTTTCTGAAATTGTACAGATGTAGGGCGGTGATACAAATATGTGGGGGTTTTGGTGATTTTTTCAGGTATTTTACTTTATTAGTGGTATAGGGAAGTTGTGTTTAGGGGACTTTAACTCTATTTAATAATAGTTTATTCAAAAATTGTGTTTATTTATTCAGTGTTTTAACTTTTTTCTTACTTTTAGGTTAGCTGAACAAGTGATCCCACTGATCAATTGTTACAAGCCCTATTCTCCACCTATACTAGTGTAATTACAGAAGAGATACACTGTTATTATGTGAACCACTGAGATGATGCGCATTGCAGTGTGTCACAGCCGGGTCCTGCCAGGAGGACGGACCCGGCACCGGACCCAAGAGATCGCGCAGCCGGGCACCTGGCAGGGAAACAAAGGGCAGCACCTGACACCACAGTATCACCCCTCAGAGCCGCGCGCCGACCCCCGAACCGGTAAAAGAACCACAAAACAACCGAACAACAACAGATTGAGTGCTAGAGCGGGGTGGAGTTTGTGTAAGCCCAAAACCAGTTGCCATCCATCCTGCTTCAATGCCCCTAGCACGCGGCGGTCCGCCTTCCTCCCCCCGCGACCGCCAGCCGGTGTTATGTGTTGTGTAACACCGCGAAAAGAAAGGACGAGACAAAGTGTTGTGTCCAGGAAGAACTACAGGCTCTGCACTTAGGTGGTGCCATGAGGAGGGGGTCTGAGTCGGGCCCTAGTGTCACAGAGTCCGGGGCCCATAGGGCAGACCAGTTGTACGCCCTTCGGCGGCCTGCAGATGTTGCCATGGAAGAAAGCCCCCTCAGGAATGACTAATCACCACGCCAGCGACAGAATGCCAGCCACGACAGAGATTCCCTCCCATGCCTCACTGTCCCATGTTACTAGCTCAATTCCACACATGGTTTGTACACCTCCTCGCTGAGCACCTAGGACTACAGGCATTATTAACAGGGTACTATCTGACAGTACTGAAATAGTCTCAAATTGCATTGGTTAGCACCGCGATGGCTCCCAACGCAGTATTAATTCTGAGGGTACACCCACTTGGGGAGCGGTCAGCCCAGCAAACACCAATCAGCCACTCAGTTAAGACTGGCGAAACCTACCAATATCGTGGTTGGATGATTGCCATAATACTGGGCTTTAACCACTCCCATCACTCTATCTTGTACAGTATTATGCTGCGGGCTTCCTTCTAGCCTAAGCTCATCTACATATTGAGCGCATGCACAACTCAAGCTAGTAAGTATATCATCAATATGATCCCATAGTGACCATATCTGCCGTTAAGAACCTAATACAGAGTCTCACCTGTGTAGTTTGTGTGAATAGTAAGTCCATGATTCCTCTGCCAATCAGTATAAGCCATACTATGGGATCCGGATGCCATCTTCAACACACCATACCAAAAGACTCAGTAGCGGTGAAACGCGGACGGTACTGCGAACAGGCCCTCTCCAGGTCTAGGCCCGGCGCACACGTAGCACTTTGTCTGCGCTTGCAAACGCAGACACAGTCTGAACGCCCACCGGGGTGGGCCCCCGGCGCCGTTCCCAATTAGCAGGCGTTTCCATAGATAGAAAAGCGGGATGCGATCGGGTCAGGCCGAGGCCCAGCCCGGTGGGCGCGATTTGTCTGCGTGCAAGCGCAGACAAAGCGATACGTTGTACTAGCGCCGGCATAGGAGGCGACAGAGGGGATCAGGAACCCCCCCAGATCTGCGACATCAGTATCTCCGCAGCGGTGCAGGAACCTGACCCACGCGTAAAAGCAAGGGTTAAAGTTATATGAACATATTATCCAATTGCATCCCTTATGTACACTGGAGTTGATTGTGGAGGTGAGCCACCACCTGAAAGGGTTTTTTACACTAGACCCTGCGACAGGACAAAGGGATTAGGGATCTTGAGTTCCAGAAAGCTCTTAGAGCAAGAGGTCTTTGAAATCTATCCCTCTTCCAGAGCACTCAACCTCTTACCATAAGCTCTTCTTCAAGAGAGTACAGGTCTCGTCATCGGAGAAAAGAGTGCAGAGACAGCGTCCTGTGACCTCAAGCCCAGACACCTAACCAAACCCAGGACAAAGCTGCAGCTTCCAGATTGGAAACAGCAGACCCTAAATTCTAGCCTGCATCTACTACCAGGCTGGTGAACCAAGCCTGAGGATCATACCATGACACCCTACTCCAGTATAAAGTGGAATATCCGCCACTGTAATAAAACCATTTGGCCCATTGCATACAGTTGTCTAATAAAGAAACCATGAGTTATTTTGCACCACATTGCCTCAGTCTGTTCCCTGGACGGTTGTCACCACCCCAAAAGGCTCCCAATCCATTACAGGGGAATATACTACGGACACTAAGGGGTTGCTCCCCGGGAGAACCAGCACATCAGCTTACTACCCCTATATTCTTGCACATGCACACCCTCGCCGATGCAATGGCGAGGAGAGTGTTTGCCAATACGTCCCCACATGAGGTACCCACAATCACACTTACATGGTCCTTATAGGACATAGGCGGTATTGCAGTGGTGAATCCGGCCTGGCAAGCAGAAGAAGGTAAGTATTTGTATGATGCAAGATGCCTATTGTCATCATCTGTGTTACATTCCTGCCTTTTAAGGCTGAGTGTGATTGGAGGAGCAGCCCACCACCTGACGAAAGGCGAGGTATAAAAAACCCCCTGCAGGAATGTCTGGAGGCCGCCTAGAGAAGTCTCTCCCAGATGAGAAGAGGAGAAGAGATGAGATTAGAGTGCAGTGGGGATGAGTAATCCAGTCTAGCCCATCCAGAGCAGGCAGAGCTGCCCCTGCACCTGAAGAGTGGCAGCAAAAGGACTAGAGTTAGTATAGTGAGGAAAAGGGGTATCATCTTACCTGTAAATGTGAGTACCTGAAGCCCTACAGGACAAGCTGAAGCGTGTTATATCTACTCGAGACACAGCTCTCCCAGAATGACCTCTACATCCAGGCTGGTGAACTATATCCTGAGGCTCCCTAAACTCAATCTCAGCACTCCATCTACCTGTTAAAGGCCGTTGCTGCGGTTCCTGCGTTCAATGAAAGAACTGTAAGTTGTGTTCTTCAAATTCTGTCTCGTCTAGGTCCCTGACTTAATCCGGCTGCCTTCATCACCGGCACCCTGTCCATCACCCAGGAGATACACTCGAGACCTTAAGGTTTCCCCAGAGGAGATCGACTCATATAGCAGCACAAGCCTCCTCATATTTGCTTGCCAACACCACCTGCTGGCAGAATGCCAGGCTGTAGGACAGCCCTCGGTTCCCCGTACCCAGCACACGTGACGATAGCGTGCTTAGGCCGCAACCGCCAGCCACTCCGGTACAGCGGGCCTGGATGACTCAGGCCTCACCTCAAGGGCTAGGGCCCAGTGGGAGGATGTTGCACACACACACTGCAGGAGACCTGCCAGGATGGCCGATTGAAAGCCCTCCGTCCCCTACACAACACCTTGATCACAGCGTGCCTAGGCCGCAACAGCCAGCACTCCGGTATTCTGGGCCGGATGCCTCTAGGCCCAAAGAAAAAGGCTAGGCCCCGGTGGGGGATGTTGATATCTGGATGTCACTAACATTCACTAAGATTGAAATAAAGTTTCACGCTTGATAGCGACTGATAAGTCTTTGTAATTTTTACTCCAAGATCTAAGTTAACGGAACCTTCATTAGGGTCTTGCCACTAGTCCTGTCATAGCCGTGGAGCAGCTCACAGGGATCCATCACCGCCTTTATCTAGTCATTCATACATTAATCATTCTAAAATCATATTTTTAATTAGGTCGAGGCACCGGGGGGGCGTCCTGTCCTCAGGTGGCCAGCACATCCGCTGGCCGACACATCCCCCTGTCCGCCGGCCGGCACATCTGGCTGGCGCATCTACCCGCCCACTGGTTGGCCCGATGCATATACCCGCCCCCTGGCTGGCTGGCACATCTACTGGCCAACTGGCACATCCCCCTACCCGCCGGAACTTCCCCCCGCCTGCATCTTACCCCGGACCGCACTTCCACCCTCCCGCCGGCCGGCACTTCCCCTTGTCCTCCCCACCTGTCCGCTCCGAGTTCCCCCACTCCCCGGAGAAGGAGAAGGACAAGGACAACATAAAAGAAGAAAATAAGTAAGGTAAGGTGTATGTATGTTTGTGTATGTGTATGTATACAAGTATATTCTGTGTGTGTGTGTGTGTGTGTATATATATGTGTGTGTGTGTGTGTGTATTTGCTGTATGTATGTGCAGTGTGTGTATATACTGTATACACAGAGTGGACCATGCACAACCACCAAAACAAGGTAAATGTAAGCACACAAAGCAAGCAATAAAATATTCAAAGAGAAAAAGAGGTGTGCCAATAGACAAAATTATGTAAAAAAGTAATAAATCTTTATTTCAACAATAGAAAAACTCCATCAAGGCATGAAGGACAAGTTAAAAACAACTAAAATACATACATGAGTCAAAATGTTTGGCACAACCAGGTAAGGTTCACCAAACAAACACCTCCTCCATACAGTGGAACCTGGCCCCTAGTATGATACAAGTACAATAGAAGGATGAATAAGGCCCAAGCTGTCTATATGACAGAAAACCATGGCACCATACACCCAACCCGAATTTGGATCTGATCAAAAATTTACTATTTATGTCCCCAACATGTGGCACTAAGGCAACGTTTCAGCTCCGCAAAGCCGATTTATGGTCTTTCTCTCAAAGGCTTTGGGACGGGGGTGGACGTTGTGGGGGCGGGGGGGGGCTCACATGCTTGAATAAATAGTAGCTTTTGCCACTGACCTTCATCACCTCCAAAACAAAACATCGCGGGATGCTGCCATTTTTCTTCGTTTATAAGCCAGTGTCGTGAACTGAGGTCCTGGTCTGTAATTGCCCTGATATGGATTTATTTTTTGAGTGCTGCGATATATTTGATATGCTTCAATGAAGTTAAAATTAAATTAATATCATAAATACACTCTATACACGTACAGTAATATGGTATTACTATCAGTGCAATGGCTGGTTTTTAATGCAATATCTCATAGGTATAATAGGAAGTGACAATTTCCACAACTCACTACTCAAGTGGTTTCAATGGTACATTGTGGCACATTTACATAATGCCCTTTCACCGTTTTCTACCGAAATTGCGGTGTCTTTCAGTGGCAGAACTGCTTTCACAGGTCATTTAGAAGTGTCTGCATCACACTTGTGTCGCACTCGACCTTTGGCTGTCCACATGAGCGCTTTGTCATGCGCTTTGCAACGCAGGCAAAGTTGCGCCCCGGACGGGCCTCTGCCCGATCGCATCGGCGTTTCTATGGAAACGCTGCGATCAGGAAACGAGCTGCCGTTGTTTTGCTTGTTCATGCCCCCTTTAGTGGAACAGCTGCACTAAGGCATAATGCCACACAAATTCGGTGGTGTTTTTCGGTCCCGTGCACAAGAGTTAGGTTGAATACACACGTGGCGTTTTAGCCGTTTTTAATTAGTGCGTTTTCATCACATAGTTAAAAACGCATCCTTTTTTTAAACGCGTCCGTTTTTTGAAACACATGCGGTTTTTGTCTTTTTTTATTGCGCAATTTTGAAACGGACAAAAAAACCTGCGTTTGCAAAAACTGATGCGTTTTTTTAAACGATTGAACACGCACATTACTAAACAGCCCAAAACAGCCACGTGTGTCTTCCCCTTATCATGCGAAGTCCGACAGAATGTGTCGCAAGCCTATGTAAAGGTGCACTCCTGTGGGCAGTGCAGGCGCACCAGATTCATTAATAACGTGCTCCAGAAATCTGAATCTCGTGCATTTAGTGCCGTTTGCCCTGTTAGAATGTGCCCCTTTTTGTTCATGTTTGGACCTCAGACTAAGCCAGGAGTTGGTGTATACTTTAGTCTAGGCCTCAGAGGAGATCCCTCAGGAACCATCTGCAACTATCAGCAGCATGCATATGCATTGTAGGAGGTCATCAGGGCACATGGAGGCCACAACAATACTGAGCCTCACTTGTCTTGTTACTGGACATTTACATCAAAGTTTGATCAGGCTTTGTGTGTTTTTTTCACTTTGATTTTGTAGTCAACACTTTCTAATGTTTTTTATGTGAGTGTTCTGTTTTTTTTTTTTTTTTCTTTTTTTTAACAATATATTATATGTTATATTTTTTTTATTTGAGAGTATCGACACACATATCCGCATGTATGCATCCATTCCACCTTAGCCTTCAACTTTTTTTTTTTTATTTAAAGTAATTTGGGCGCTAAATCACAAAAAAATCGCCAATATATTTTTTTTTGTACAAACCATATGCAAAGATAAGACATATATGCTTTAAAAATTGAGAACATACTTGAATAGTTCTATTTTTTTTTTATTTAATTCTGTGACAAATACATGTGCTGTATGTATAAAAATGAGATGTGAATGCTGTCTTATATTTCTATATATTTTGTACGGTCATAATTATCCTTATTTAACCATTCCTTATTGTTGTACAACTATATCGCTTAAACAGTAATGCTGTATGCTGAGGGCTCATGCAAGTAATGTATAAATTTTAATGATTCTAGTCAGCCTCTCTATTTCACAGGTGGGTCGTTGAATTGGGTAATTTTGAAAGCACAAAGTCATACGCAACAGAACAATCCATCCCTTACTGAAAGGATTCATAATCTATCTTCTACAGAAAATTAGAACATGGAGTTGTCAGTTACCCATTAAGGCTGTGGTGGTCCCACGACGGTGAGAATGGAAGGCTGGGTCAATGTGGAGAAGAGACCTGCTTTTTCACTATAAATCGAACATATACAAGCCCCATGACAAAATCTATTCTGTTTATAATGTAAGATGTGGTACGTCCATTACAGATATTGTAGTAATCTACTTTTTTTATTTTTAATTAAAGCTGAAAACAAAAAAGCCTCACATATGCAGTTCTCATACTACCCTCAAAATATAAGACTAACAAAAACCAACAACAAGAGCTTAAAAGAATCAGAAATGTCCTTTATTGGCATAGCTACAAATAACAATACAAGTAAACACTTCCATGAATATGTCTAGAAGTATAAACATAAGGGGCCAAGTTGTCCCAATGGAATATGGGACTCACCACTAGTACTATGACCCCCCCCCCCCTCCTCCATGTGCCCCAAAACCTTGCCAAAAAAAAATGGTGTGTGTTCAAATACCATAGTTCGTCAAAAAAAACAGTTAAGGGAAAAGACCAAAATGCACCTAGGTTAGACTGCAAAAGCCCTAGGTACCCGTCTGGTATAATTAAACAACTGTCAATAGTGCAATTCACACTTACCCAAAGGCAATGGTAAAGGTAGGCACCAATGGACTCCGCTTTTTGCAGTTACTCTAGGTGCATTTGGGTCTATCTTCCCTTATCTGTTCTATTTTTTTTGACGAAACTATGTATTTGAACACACACAGTTTTGACGTTTTTGGGGCACAATGAAGGAGGGGGGGTCATAGGTACTCTGTGGTGGGTCCCATATTCCATCTGGGACAACTGGTCCCCTTATGTTTATACTTCTAGACATATTCACTGGAAGTTTGTTTACTTGTATTGTTATTTGTATGACCAATAAAGTACATTTATTATTCTTTAGCTCTTTTGTTTATTTTGTTTTGTTAATTAAGCTGAAAACCCTGTTTTCATAATGTTGTTACACATGTTTGGGCTTTTTCCCTGTAAGATCTTTGAGGTTTCTCATGTCCTTAGACATGACAGTTTTCAAACATTTCAATGTAAACAAAATGTGTTAATCACTGACAGTAAAGATTTTTAAAAGTGTGTGCAAAATATATTGGAACATTTTGTTAATTTTTAAAGTTTTTTTTTTATTTATTTAACTTTGCATTCTGATATGAGTTGAGGATCTTTTAGGCTCACACCTAAGCAAGGGACCGCTGGTAATTTCATGTTCCATGCCTGGCAAATAATAACAACTGGCTGTCAATGTGGTACCTCTAGTTCTCATGACACCGACGACGTAACATATATACAATGATGCTCCAACGTGCATTCTGCATAACGTGGCACAGTTATGCCTGGTGTAGGTTATAGGTAATGGGACACCCATTCAGTGGCCCTGTCCCGTCCATTTCCTGCGTACTTGGCAATAAGGTAGCATAGTGTGTGGAGTTAACAGAAATTGCCATTTTTTTAATATCTTGACACCAGAAATTGTCTTGTAAGCCACAATACATTTATCTGTATCTCTACTTTGTGATTCTCTGGTGCTGTGGTTAGAGACTTGAACTTTTGATTTCGTAGAAGTGCTTGAAAAACTGGAATGACACAGCAGGTGTAAGTAATCTCAATCAGGTGGCGATGTCCTAAAATCCTAGTGTAAAACTTTCCTGTTCTGTGGTGCATTTAATTAAAGGCATAAGCATATTCACTCAGTTCACAATCTCGCACCCATCTGCTGAATTATAACTTCTAAGGTTTTCCGATTACATCTGTAGAAGCTGTATGATAAGGCCGTTCATAGGCGACGCTAGCGCACAGGTGTTGTCGATCGCATATCATTTCTCTGACACGCATATGCTATTGGCCGATGCCGCCCCGCTGTGCGCTAGCTCTTGTTATAACGGACTGCTAGCGGACGTGTGACCGTGGCCTAAGATCCTGTAAATTATGTGAAATGGTGGTACTTCTTGTACGTCGTGTTAATATTGTGCTACTGATTCTGCAGTGTTTCTTAAAAGGTGTGGTGCATTTTAAATTGAACCTGGTCAGGCAGAATGTCTCAAAGCAAGACCGGTATGTTGCCAAGCAGCTTTACATCTTGTGGTTTTTCTTCCCTGGCCCAGTTTGACTGTAAATCATCCCTAAAACTTCTGTGCGTTAGAATTGGTTTTATAAAGTCAGATTGAAGTCAAGCTCCTCAGAATAACTCCTCTGATGTGATTTAACACTATGCACCAGACTTCAGCTAAGCTGGTTTTGTGATGTTGGCTGATTCAGGACTGCAATAAAGCAAGACTGGTCTATAACCTGTGTATAGTAAATTCAGACTGATTCAGGACTTCGCCAACATTGAAGGGGAATTCTGAGGCGGGGAGAGTTTGATTGATAGCTGATTCCCCACCTCCTTGACCTGATCCAGCCAATTTACATCCCTCTGAGTTTTTTCTGTATTGATTCTACCACGTTTTGCTACTTAAAAGAGACGTGATCTGGAAACTGTTAAGCTACTACGTCGTAATAAACATTTTTTTGGTGATTTCTGCCGCAGGGTTCCCTCAAACGTTTTTACCATGTATAACTCTGCCTATTTAAAGTTTAACCCTTTACAGAAAGAATAGAAATCCCCTAATTGTAAAAGTGGTTACGGTATATCTTTGATTTATTGTAAGTGATTTGCAGTAACAAAAAACTTTTCCTTTTCATTTTAGGCATCAGATTTCAACATGACAGCCTGCCATTGCCCAAAAACCATACCCATGAATGGGCTTTTATTTCATGAAGAATCCCCAAAGAACAACTACAAGCTTTTCATCCTCCACCATTACAACCACTGGTTTAACCACACAGCTACATTTAGCCGTCATTCCACCCTTACCTTGACAAGTCAATATTGAGACCTTCCAGACACTTTATCGCTGAATACTTGTCCCATCCAAAAAGAATGTCTGAGAAGAAACTGGCTCCTATAGTCTAGGTTCAGTCTGAACTGTGATCCATCCATCCGATCGGGATACTTACAACAAAATATAAATATAATCCGTGTGGATTCCTATTGAGAATTTCTGCCATAACAGAGAACTTGCCTACCCAAATCAATAACCCTTCTTTTATGGATGACTTCATTCATCATATACTTGCTCAGTATAATTTTATTACACTTTCTTTTGAAATGCAGTTTGTGAGGATTACTACCAGAGAAATTCGGGGATCGCCTTTGAAGCTAGGAACTGTTCCTATATAATTATGGTGCAACTAATATAAAGGACTTGGCTACCCACAATAAAAGTATAATAATTGTGGAGTTTTTCTCATCCTAGCGAGCTAGCAGAATTCATAAAACACTGGATAAAATGACAGTTTTTTTATATGGAGTATTGGGTGTAAGTGCAGGTCAATCAATAACAAAACTTGATCCATTCTATCAAAGATAGAACATGGGTGTGTCAGAGACGTACCGCATGACAATTATATTGATGCGTTTGAGTGGCATGGTATGCAGAAGCGTGTGGGACAACCTACGACTTCTAAGAAAGGTAAGTGTAACATATTTATGTGTAAATGATAGCTAAATACCAGCGGTCCTGATTTAAGGACACGCCTACTTCCAGACGACCCCATAAAAGATTGGACCCCTCTGCCTCCTGTGACCTTGGAGGCTCTCTGGATGCTACTATCGTCCCACACTATAATGATCAATGTAAGGTGTCTGTAATGAAGCTTTATTGATTAATCGATTAGTCCCATTACAGCAAAAAATTTTGAACTCCATTGCACTGGGGCAAAAAATTTTTTTCTGTCTGGATCGATAAAAACAATTATAATATACATTTTCTACTTACATAACATTCAACTTAGACAAACCTATGACCCTATCTTGTATGTAACCCGTGTATTGCCTGTAGTTCAGGGGTTAGGTGGGTCGGTTCAGGCTCTGTCGCGGGTGGGTTGTGCCGTGAAATTCGGTAGCTCGTGGTTATTATATGAGCAAGGGCGAGTTCACATCGGTTTTTATTATATTGTTTATTTAAGCGAAAATTAGACACAACTACTCAGTTAGGTTCCTTCACACATCTGTGTGTGAATGCATACTTGAAACCCAGGTGGAGAAGGGGAGGGGTGATGGCTACCTAGCCCCTCTTCATAGGAAGCTGAGTGGCTGTGCCACAAATTTTGGCAAGAAAGGAGCCACCCTATGAGTTGTCTGGGTAGAATCATATTGCTAATACATGTGCTCATTAGGCAGACATGAGAATAGCAGCCAGCTCACACAGCTACATGTGATGGATGTTGAATGGAGCCCTCATAATGTGTAATATGGAACAGTTGTACCTTACGTGTTTTTGGCTTTTCTGGTGGAGGTATTTAATTTGCGGTACGTTGTGTTTTATAATTTCTTGGGTGAATTTTTGTGCTTTACTGTGTTTGTTGGTACATATAAGTGCTCGTTACTAGAGGTGGTCCCCTTGAATTTGAGTGGTATGAAGAAAGTGATCTTGGGTCAATAAGGTGGTACACACCGCTCTCCTAAAATGTTATCAATGTATGTATTAAAGCAAGAAGTGGCTATAACCTTAAATGACTAAAGAGTTGGAAGGGGTGGTGGGCGTGGACGTTGGGCTGCTTTTAGGGTGTGTACACAAGAGAGCCTCTCGGTAACATTTGGAGTGGAGGTGTAAGGAACTAAAAAAATGTGTAGTGCTTCTATGTAGTCACTTTTACTAATTGATGATTTGTTTTACAGAGTTCAACCTAAACAGTGGAAAGCAGATTCACACATTTTTGTCATGTCCAATCCCGAACACCATTTTCCTTGTTTGCTAATCTCTCTAAGACCAGTCATGAGGGAACTGTGGAGCCTAGTTTCGAACAGTCCAAAAAGAAAGCCAAAGCTCGCAGGCTTCTTGTTAACAGGAACAGTAATTTTCATCCCAAGAATTTTTGGAATATTGTTTTAAATATTAGCCTTCTGGAAACTGATTTTTTTGTGTCAGCTTCTGACATGGATTAACCTGTTAGTTTCTGATTTAGTAATGTGAGTTTCTATTTGAAAATAATCCACGTCGCTTTTTTTTTTAGGTTTTTAATGTTTGTTGTAATATGTGTAACATATGTGTCACATGTAACATATGTTTAATGTTGTTACCTGAACCCTATAATACATCCTAACTTCTTTTGTTTAGTATGTGAATATTTATAAACTTAATTGATTACATATCATATTGTAACTTACTCAGTATACTAAATTTGACCTCCAATGACTAAAAAAAGAATATACATTTCATAATATACTTTGTACAAAATGCAGGAATATTCTCTATATTGCTCGCTCAAAAATTACACTTGCTTCTTATGTAACTTGCTATTCACAGTGCAGAGAAACCTTTCATTTAAGCTAAAAAAAATGGCCTTCGTCACGCATGGTTTCCACAGACACATCTTATTGGTGCTGGTATTTATTTTTTGTTTACCATTTTTATTATTTTTTAATTACACATTTCGGGACAAACAATTCATGCTTGATTTTCGTGCTTTAGGAACAATGTAATAAGATTGTATTCTGGAAAAATCGGAAATGACTCACCATACTGTTATGGCTGAGGGTTCATAGATGATGTCCTGTCTTGGACTGACAGCCAGGGAGGCTTTCCAGCTGTTGTTGAAGTGCTAAATAGTAAAACTATTGGCTTATAACTTCTTTGTTCAATCTGAGATTGAGACAGGAGATACCCGTCCGTACTCATGATCATTATATCAAAGAATGGAGAAAAGTACAAGGATATTTAGGAAATCTACAGCTATGACAATATCCTACAATCGAAAGCTGGCACCCCTATACAATGAGGAAAGGTACTCCCGAAACACAGTATTTGCAAGTTTTGCCAGAAACTGTTCAAAAATTGGAAACTACCTTAGTGCAGCAGAGATCCGGAAAGAAGGGTTAAATAGGGATATCCTAAATCTACTCTGCTGGAGCTCATCAGCAACGCCATGACACTGAAAAGAGATGAGTTCTGTTGTCTCTGAAATTTAGAGATCCAGAGAATGGTGTATATCTTATGATCATGGCACGTATGTTTAAAGATATAGAGAAATCCAACAAATCATCAAGGATATTGGTGAGTACTAGAAATGGACCCAGAATCACTGAATATATTGAGGACACAACCCTCCACATAAACGGAAGGTTAAAAAAAAAAAGAAAAAAAAAAAAAATAATCTCCATGACTTCTTTCTTGGTAGACAAGCCCTCTCGTCTGCCGTAAGGAATACATGGACATGGTTCCTCAGAGAAACCTAATGGTATTTACATATGTGGCATATAGCGTGATCATGATAGCCACATCAATGACAACACTGGCCAACGAAAAAAAAAAAAAAAGGCTTCTACACAGCCGAAGATTATAATGTAGAGCCCAGGGTGTTTGTATTTGATCACATTCAAAGTATGTAAGATACGTATGTGGAAAAAGGTATTATGAGTTCAGTTAGGATCATGACCACTATAATGAGTAATCATGATAACGATAGCTCTGGTTCAAAAAACAGAAACACACATCACAAGGGATCCAAAGTGCTTGAGTTCCAGGGGATGATTCATCACCCACCCCTGCGAGGTGGGGAGCTTGATTGCATCATCCCCTACATAAGAGGGATGATTCATACCATGGGCCCGCAAGTAAAACCGAGTGGGCTTAAAGACAGTAATAGCATATGCATGCGTTTTATGATATAATAGAACTTGGCCCTGATGGGTACAACCTAATTTGTACATTAAGAGTAACCCTTCAGGCAAATTAACCTCCTCCAAAACTAATATATTTTTATAAGCTGCCATTAAAAAGCATTGTCCCTCACGTGCTGTCAACTTAATTAATCAGGTACTAAAGCTGTATGCACTGACCTGAGAGAAGTCCAAGAAGTCATTATCAATGTCGAGCTATCACAAGCTTCTTCGTGAGTGGGAGGCACAGCCACCCGACCAGTGCTTGCTGACAGCCTGGATAATGAGTGATGTATAATGGTTAGTGCTCCTCCATGTTATTCTGTACGCTCGTGCCCACTGCGCCTCTTTTTGTATAAATACTCCGCTATATACCTGACTGACACCTGTATAATGATATGAGTATCTAATGGTGTAATGTCTCCTCCATGTGCTTCCTGGTGCTGGCACCGGTCCTGCAGCCAGTGTGTGTGAGATACGTCCTATACACATGCCTGACATCCTGTATAATGATGTGAAGGTTTAATGGTGTAATGTCTCCTCCTGTGTGCTTCCTGGCGCTGAACAACCGCCATTTAGATCTAAACTGCATACAGCCGTGTCGCCATGTAGTATAATGCATACAGCATGCCCCATGTATATAAGAATACCAACAGCATACCTCCATGTAGTAAAATAGCATACAGGGTACCACCATGTAGTATAAATAGATACAGCGTGCGCCACTAGTCTAAAATGCATACAGCGTGTCGCCATGTAGTTAAATATATCCTGCATACCGCCACGTAAGTAATAAAATGCATACTGCTGACCACCGCACTTAGTAACCATGCCCTGACTTGCAGTAAAGCCGCCACGAATCACTCGGTGATATCCTAGGCCCAGTAAGTGCATACTGCATACCTGCCATGTAGTATAAAATGCATACAGCGTGCCGCATTTTATATGGAGCCCTCCACCTTCCTTCCCACCTCATCATAGCAGCCTAATGCTACTGACATGGATGCCAACTGAGACTTCCCATGTCGTAACTTGACATGTAAATTATTAGACCGGTTCACACGTAGGACTTACCTTGTTGACCTTTATTTTCTCATCAGTTCTGTGTATTGTTTCAGTTTCTACTCAGCATTGACTCTGATACTAGGGATTATGGGTGCTTTTGAGTACTGTTAATAGTGCATGGGTTTTTTGTCAGTTTATCCTCACAGGGAATCTGGCGATGAAAAAAATTTTTTTTTTTTTTTTTTTTTACTAATGTACTTGGGACATTTATTTGTTTTTAACTGTCTTTCTTGTCTGTGTCGGATACCAATAATTTTTTCATGTATGCCTTTTTGTACTTCAAATCAAGTGATTTTGTATATTGTCCAGATAACACATCTCTTGCTCTTTTGTATAATGATATAAAATGCATACAGCGTGCCTCCATGTAGTTAAAAAAAGATACTGCGGGCGTAACCCCCACGTAGTATAAAAGCATACAGCGTACCGCCATATAGAATAGGAATGCATACAGTGCCGCCAATGTAGAATAACATGCATACGGTGTCGCCATGTAGTATAAATGCATACAGGCATAAGCCATGTAGTATAAAATGCATACGGTGTAACGCCAGTGTAAATGCATACGGCATAACGCCATGTATTTTCAAATGTCATACTGTTAACGCCATGTAGTATAAATGCATACGGCAAGTAACGCCATGTAGGTTATAAAATGCATACGCGTACTGCCATGTAGTATAAAATGCATACGGCTTACCTCATGTAGTATAAAATGCATCCGGTGTAACGTCATGAGTATAAAATGCATACAGCATCCGCCATGTACTATAATGCGACATCATACCGCCATGTCTATAAAATGCATACAGCATACCGCCATGTACTATACAATGCAGACAGCATACCGCATTACTATAAAATGCAGACAGCGCACCGCCATGTAGTAATAAAGCGAAATTTGCACTATTTCAGCGCTTCTACGCCACGGACTAATATTGCTATACTTACAGCATATATACCCACACATACTGAGTCCTAATACGCAATACACATGTACAAACAGTATATACAGCATGTAGACTTTCACCCCCTAGAGGAGTCTCCACTTGGGAGCCGGAACCGTGGGATCCTCCGCGTCTCCACTACTGCTGATCGCCCTGTTGACGTATTGTACTGATGCCTGCCTGCTGACCACTACTTGTAAATTATACTTACCCATTTATCCTATAGCCTCACTATATTGTTTATGGCAGATTTATCTTCATCTGTCAGGTTCCATTGTTTGGCACAACCAGGTAAGGTTCACCAAACAAACACCTCCTCCATACAGTGGAACCTGGCCCCTAGTATGATACAAGTACAATAGAAGGATGAATAAGGCCCAAGCTGTCTAATGACCCTGAACAGATGAAGATAAATCTGCCATAACAATCATAGTGCGGCTATAGGATAAATGGGTAAGTATACATTACAAGTCAGTGGTCAGCAGGCAGGCATCAGTACAATACGTCAACAGGGCGGCTCAGCAGTAGTGGAGGACGCGGAGGACTCCCCACGCGTTCCGTCTCCCAAGTGGAGACTTCCTCAGGGGTGAAAGTCTACATGCTGTATATACTGTTTGTATATGTGTATTTGCTGTATGTAGACTCAGTATGTGTGTGTATATATGCTGTAAGTATATGCAATATTAGTCAGTGGCGTAGAAGCCCTGAAATAGTTGCAAATTTTCGCTTTATACTACATGGCGGTGCGCTGTCTGCATTTTATAGTACATGGCGGTATGCTGTCTGCATTTTATAGTACATGGCGGTATGCTGTATGCATTTTATAGTACATGGCGGTATGCTGTATGCATTTTATAGTACATGGCGGTATGCTGTATGCATTTTATACTACATGACGTTACACCGTATGCATTTTATACTACATGGATATGACAGAAAACCATGGCACCATACACCCAACCCGAATTTGGATCTGATCAAAAATTTACTATTTATGTCCCCAACATGTGGCACTAAGGCAACGTTTCAGCTCCGCAAAGCCGATTTATGGTCTTTCTCTCAAAGGCTTTGGGACGGGGGTGGACGTTGTGGGGGCGGGGGGGGGCTCACATGCTTGAATAAATAGTAGCTTTTGCCACTGACCTTCATCACCTCCAAAACAAAACATCGCGGGATGCTGCCATTTTTCTTCGTTTATAAGCCAGTGTCGTGAACTGAGGTCCTGGTCTGTAATTGCCCTGATATGGATTTATTTTTTGAGTGCTGCGATATATTTGATATGCTTCAATGAAGTTAAAATTAAATTAATATCATAAATACACTCTATACACGTACAGTAATATGGTATTACTATCAGTGCAATGGCTGGTTTTTAATGCAATATCTCATAGGTATAATAGGAAGTGACAATTTCCACAACTCACTACTCAAGTGGTTTCAATGGTACATTGTGGCACATTTACATAATGCCCTTTCACCGTTTTCTACCGAAATTGCGGTGTCTTTCAGTGGCAGAACTGCTTTCACAGGTCATTTAGAAGTGTCTGCATCACACTTGTGTCGCACTCGACCTTTGGCTGTCCACATGAGCGCTTTGTCATGCGCTTTGCAACGCAGGCAAAGTTGCGCCCCGGACGGGCCTCTGCCCGATCGCATCGGCGTTTCTATGGAAACGCTGCGATCAGGAAACGAGCTGCCGTTGTTTTGCTTGTTCATGCCCCCTTTAGTGGAACAGCTGCACTAAGGCATAATGCCACACAAATTCGGTGGTGTTTTTCGGTCCCGTGCACAAGAGTTAGGTTGAATACACACGTGGCGTTTTAGCCGTTTTTAATTAGTGCGTTTTCATCACATAGTTAAAAACGCATCCTTTTTTTAAACGCGTCCGTTTTTTGAAACACATGCGGTTTTTGTCTTTTTTTATTGCGCAATTTTGAAACGGACAAAAAAACCTGCGTTTGCAAAAACTGATGCGTTTTTTTAAACGATTGAACACGCACATTACTAAACAGCCCAAAACAGCCACGTGTGTCTTCCCCTTATCATGCGAAGTCCGACAGAATGTGTCGCAAGCCTATGTAAAGGTGCACTCCTGTGGGCAGTGCAGGCGCACCAGATTCATTAATAACGTGCTCCAGAAATCTGAATCTCGTGCATTTAGTGCCGTTTGCCCTGTTAGAATGTGCCCCTTTTTGTTCATGTTTGGACCTCAGACTAAGCCAGGAGTTGGTGTATACTTTAGTCTAGGCCTCAGAGGAGATCCCTCAGGAACCATCTGCAACTATCAGCAGCATGCATATGCATTGTAGGAGGTCATCAGGGCACATGGAGGCCACAACAATACTGAGCCTCACTTGTCTTGTTACTGGACATTTACATCAAAGTTTGATCAGGCTTTGTGTGTTTTTTTCACTTTGATTTTGTAGTCAACACTTTCTAATGTTTTTTATGTGAGTGTTCTGTTTTTTTTTTTTTTTTCTTTTTTTTAACAATATATTATATGTTATATTTTTTTTATTTGAGAGTATCGACACACATATCCGCATGTATGCATCCATTCCACCTTAGCCTTCAACTTTTTTTTTTTTATTTAAAGTAATTTGGGCGCTAAATCACAAAAAAATCGCCAATATATTTTTTTTTGTACAAACCATATGCAAAGATAAGACATATATGCTTTAAAAATTGAGAACATACTTGAATAGTTCTATTTTTTTTTTATTTAATTCTGTGACAAATACATGTGCTGTATGTATAAAAATGAGATGTGAATGCTGTCTTATATTTCTATATATTTTGTACGGTCATAATTATCCTTATTTAACCATTCCTTATTGTTGTACAACTATATCGCTTAAACAGTAATGCTGTATGCTGAGGGCTCATGCAAGTAATGTATAAATTTTAATGATTCTAGTCAGCCTCTCTATTTCACAGGTGGGTCGTTGAATTGGGTAATTTTGAAAGCACAAAGTCATACGCAACAGAACAATCCATCCCTTACTGAAAGGATTCATAATCTATCTTCTACAGAAAATTAGAACATGGAGTTGTCAGTTACCCATTAAGGCTGTGGTGGTCCCACGACGGTGAGAATGGAAGGCTGGGTCAATGTGGAGAAGAGACCTGCTTTTTCACTATAAATCGAACATATACAAGCCCCATGACAAAATCTATTCTGTTTATAATGTAAGATGTGGTACGTCCATTACAGATATTGTAGTAATCTACTTTTTTTATTTTTAATTAAAGCTGAAAACAAAAAAGCCTCACATATGCAGTTCTCATACTACCCTCAAAATATAAGACTAACAAAAACCAACAACAAGAGCTTAAAAGAATCAGAAATGTCCTTTATTGGCATAGCTACAAATAACAATACAAGTAAACACTTCCATGAATATGTCTAGAAGTATAAACATAAGGGGCCAAGTTGTCCCAATGGAATATGGGACTCACCACTAGTACTATGACCCCCCCCCCCCTCCTCCATGTGCCCCAAAACCTTGCCAAAAAAAAATGGTGTGTGTTCAAATACCATAGTTCGTCAAAAAAAACAGTTAAGGGAAAAGACCAAAATGCACCTAGGTTAGACTGCAAAAGCCCTAGGTACCCGTCTGGTATAATTAAACAACTGTCAATAGTGCAATTCACACTTACCCAAAGGCAATGGTAAAGGTAGGCACCAATGGACTCCGCTTTTTGCAGTTACTCTAGGTGCATTTGGGTCTATCTTCCCTTATCTGTTCTATTTTTTTTGACGAAACTATGTATTTGAACACACACAGTTTTGACGTTTTTGGGGCACAATGAAGGAGGGGGGGTCATAGGTACTCTGTGGTGGGTCCCATATTCCATCTGGGACAACTGGTCCCCTTATGTTTATACTTCTAGACATATTCACTGGAAGTTTGTTTACTTGTATTGTTATTTGTATGACCAATAAAGTACATTTATTATTCTTTAGCTCTTTTGTTTATTTTGTTTTGTTAATTAAGCTGAAAACCCTGTTTTCATAATGTTGTTACACATGTTTGGGCTTTTTCCCTGTAAGATCTTTGAGGTTTCTCATGTCCTTAGACATGACAGTTTTCAAACATTTCAATGTAAACAAAATGTGTTAATCACTGACAGTAAAGATTTTTAAAAGTGTGTGCAAAATATATTGGAACATTTTGTTAATTTTTAAAGTTTTTTTTTTATTTATTTAACTTTGCATTCTGATATGAGTTGAGGATCTTTTAGGCTCACACCTAAGCAAGGGACCGCTGGTAATTTCATGTTCCATGCCTGGCAAATAATAACAACTGGCTGTCAATGTGGTACCTCTAGTTCTCATGACACCGACGACGTAACATATATACAATGATGCTCCAACGTGCATTCTGCATAACGTGGCACAGTTATGCCTGGTGTAGGTTATAGGTAATGGGACACCCATTCAGTGGCCCTGTCCCGTCCATTTCCTGCGTACTTGGCAATAAGGTAGCATAGTGTGTGGAGTTAACAGAAATTGCCATTTTTTTAATATCTTGACACCAGAAATTGTCTTGTAAGCCACAATACATTTATCTGTATCTCTACTTTGTGATTCTCTGGTGCTGTGGTTAGAGACTTGAACTTTTGATTTCGTAGAAGTGCTTGAAAAACTGGAATGACACAGCAGGTGTAAGTAATCTCAATCAGGTGGCGATGTCCTAAAATCCTAGTGTAAAACTTTCCTGTTCTGTGGTGCATTTAATTAAAGGCATAAGCATATTCACTCAGTTCACAATCTCGCACCCATCTGCTGAATTATAACTTCTAAGGTTTTCCGATTACATCTGTAGAAGCTGTATGATAAGGCCGTTCATAGGCGACGCTAGCGCACAGGTGTTGTCGATCGCATATCATTTCTCTGACACGCATATGCTATTGGCCGATGCCGCCCCGCTGTGCGCTAGCTCTTGTTATAACGGACTGCTAGCGGACGTGTGACCGTGGCCTAAGATCCTGTAAATTATGTGAAATGGTGGTACTTCTTGTACGTCGTGTTAATATTGTGCTACTGATTCTGCAGTGTTTCTTAAAAGGTGTGGTGCATTTTAAATTGAACCTGGTCAGGCAGAATGTCTCAAAGCAAGACCGGTATGTTGCCAAGCAGCTTTACATCTTGTGGTTTTTCTTCCCTGGCCCAGTTTGACTGTAAATCATCCCTAAAACTTCTGTGCGTTAGAATTGGTTTTATAAAGTCAGATTGAAGTCAAGCTCCTCAGAATAACTCCTCTGATGTGATTTAACACTATGCACCAGACTTCAGCTAAGCTGGTTTTGTGATGTTGGCTGATTCAGGACTGCAATAAAGCAAGACTGGTCTATAACCTGTGTATAGTAAATTCAGACTGATTCAGGACTTCGCCAACATTGAAGGGGAATTCTGAGGCGGGGAGAGTTTGATTGATAGCTGATTCCCCACCTCCTTGACCTGATCCAGCCAATTTACATCCCTCTGAGTTTTTTCTGTATTGATTCTACCACGTTTTGCTACTTAAAAGAGACGTGATCTGGAAACTGTTAAGCTACTACGTCGTAATAAACATTTTTTTGGTGATTTCTGCCGCAGGGTTCCCTCAAACGTTTTTACCATGTATAACTCTGCCTATTTAAAGTTTAACCCTTTACAGAAAGAATAGAAATCCCCTAATTGTAAAAGTGGTTACGGTATATCTTTGATTTATTGTAAGTGATTTGCAGTAACAAAAAACTTTTCCTTTTCATTTTAGGCATCAGATTTCAACATGACAGCCTGCCATTGCCCAAAAACCATACCCATGAATGGGCTTTTATTTCATGAAGAATCCCCAAAGAACAACTACAAGCTTTTCATCCTCCACCATTACAACCACTGGTTTAACCACACAGCTACATTTAGCCGTCATTCCACCCTTACCTTGACAAGTCAATATTGAGACCTTCCAGACACTTTATCGCTGAATACTTGTCCCATCCAAAAAGAATGTCTGAGAAGAAACTGGCTCCTATAGTCTAGGTTCAGTCTGAACTGTGATCCATCCATCCGATCGGGATACTTACAACAAAATATAAATATAATCCGTGTGGATTCCTATTGAGAATTTCTGCCATAACAGAGAACTTGCCTACCCAAATCAATAACCCTTCTTTTATGGATGACTTCATTCATCATATACTTGCTCAGTATAATTTTATTACACTTTCTTTTGAAATGCAGTTTGTGAGGATTACTACCAGAGAAATTCGGGGATCGCCTTTGAAGCTAGGAACTGTTCCTATATAATTATGGTGCAACTAATATAAAGGACTTGGCTACCCACAATAAAAGTATAATAATTGTGGAGTTTTTCTCATCCTAGCGAGCTAGCAGAATTCATAAAACACTGGATAAAATGACAGTTTTTTTATATGGAGTATTGGGTGTAAGTGCAGGTCAATCAATAACAAAACTTGATCCATTCTATCAAAGATAGAACATGGGTGTGTCAGAGACGTACCGCATGACAATTATATTGATGCGTTTGAGTGGCATGGTATGCAGAAGCGTGTGGGACAACCTACGACTTCTAAGAAAGGTAAGTGTAACATATTTATGTGTAAATGATAGCTAAATACCAGCGGTCCTGATTTAAGGACACGCCTACTTCCAGACGACCCCATAAAAGATTGGACCCCTCTGCCTCCTGTGACCTTGGAGGCTCTCTGGATGCTACTATCGTCCCACACTATAATGATCAATGTAAGGTGTCTGTAATGAAGCTTTATTGATTAATCGATTAGTCCCATTACAGCAAAAAATTTTGAACTCCATTGCACTGGGGCAAAAAATTTTTTTCTGTCTGGATCGATAAAAACAATTATAATATACATTTTCTACTTACATAACATTCAACTTAGACAAACCTATGACCCTATCTTGTATGTAACCCGTGTATTGCCTGTAGTTCAGGGGTTAGGTGGGTCGGTTCAGGCTCTGTCGCGGGTGGGTTGTGCCGTGAAATTCGGTAGCTCGTGGTTATTATATGAGCAAGGGCGAGTTCACATCGGTTTTTATTATATTGTTTATTTAAGCGAAAATTAGACACAACTACTCAGTTAGGTTCCTTCACACATCTGTGTGTGAATGCATACTTGAAACCCAGGTGGAGAAGGGGAGGGGTGATGGCTACCTAGCCCCTCTTCATAGGAAGCTGAGTGGCTGTGCCACAAATTTTGGCAAGAAAGGAGCCACCCTATGAGTTGTCTGGGTAGAATCATATTGCTAATACATGTGCTCATTAGGCAGACATGAGAATAGCAGCCAGCTCACACAGCTACATGTGATGGATGTTGAATGGAGCCCTCATAATGTGTAATATGGAACAGTTGTACCTTACGTGTTTTTGGCTTTTCTGGTGGAGGTATTTAATTTGCGGTACGTTGTGTTTTATAATTTCTTGGGTGAATTTTTGTGCTTTACTGTGTTTGTTGGTACATATAAGTGCTCGTTACTAGAGGTGGTCCCCTTGAATTTGAGTGGTATGAAGAAAGTGATCTTGGGTCAATAAGGTGGTACACACCGCTCTCCTAAAATGTTATCAATGTATGTATTAAAGCAAGAAGTGGCTATAACCTTAAATGACTAAAGAGTTGGAAGGGGTGGTGGGCGTGGACGTTGGGCTGCTTTTAGGGTGTGTACACAAGAGAGCCTCTCGGTAACATTTGGAGTGGAGGTGTAAGGAACTAAAAAAATGTGTAGTGCTTCTATGTAGTCACTTTTACTAATTGATGATTTGTTTTACAGAGTTCAACCTAAACA
The DNA here is from genome assembly GCA_019512145.1 of Engystomops pustulosus. Taxonomy (NCBI): domain Eukaryota; kingdom Metazoa; phylum Chordata; class Amphibia; order Anura; family Leptodactylidae; genus Engystomops; species Engystomops pustulosus. The sequence goes on along the minus strand of CM033641.1, from coordinate 124,580,628 downwards.
GTGGAAAGCAGATTCACACATTTTTGTCATGTCCAATCCCGAACACCATTTTCCTTGTTTGCTAATCTCTCTAAGACCAGTCATGAGGGAACTGTGGAGCCTAGTTTCGAACAGTCCAAAAAGAAAGCCAAAGCTCGCAGGCTTCTTGTTAACAGGAACAGTAATTTTCATCCCAAGAATTTTTGGAATATTGTTTTAAATATTAGCCTTCTGGAAACTGATTTTTTTGTGTCAGCTTCTGACATGGATTAACCTGTTAGTTTCTGATTTAGTAATGTGAGTTTCTATTTGAAAATAATCCACGTCGCTTTTTTTTTTAGGTTTTTAATGTTTGTTGTAATATGTGTAACATATGTGTCACATGTAACATATGTTTAATGTTGTTACCTGAACCCTATAATACATCCTAACTTCTTTTGTTTAGTATGTGAATATTTATAAACTTAATTGATTACATATCATATTGTAACTTACTCAGTATACTAAATTTGACCTCCAATGACTAAAAAAAGAATATACATTTCATAATATACTTTGTACAAAATGCAGGAATATTCTCTATATTGCTCGCTCAAAAATTACACTTGCTTCTTATGTAACTTGCTATTCACAGTGCAGAGAAACCTTTCATTTAAGCTAAAAAAAATGGCCTTCGTCACGCATGGTTTCCACAGACACATCTTATTGGTGCTGGTATTTATTTTTTGTTTACCATTTTTATTATTTTTTAATTACACATTTCGGGACAAACAATTCATGCTTGATTTTCGTGCTTTAGGAACAATGTAATAAGATTGTATTCTGGAAAAATCGGAAATGACTCACCATACTGTTATGGCTGAGGGTTCATAGATGATGTCCTGTCTTGGACTGACAGCCAGGGAGGCTTTCCAGCTGTTGTTGAAGTGCTAAATAGTAAAACTATTGGCTTATAACTTCTTTGTTCAATCTGAGATTGAGACAGGAGATACCCGTCCGTACTCATGATCATTATATCAAAGAATGGAGAAAAGTACAAGGATATTTAGGAAATCTACAGCTATGACAATATCCTACAATCGAAAGCTGGCACCCCTATACAATGAGGAAAGGTACTCCCGAAACACAGTATTTGCAAGTTTTGCCAGAAACTGTTCAAAAATTGGAAACTACCTTAGTGCAGCAGAGATCCGGAAAGAAGGGTTAAATAGGGATATCCTAAATCTACTCTGCTGGAGCTCATCAGCAACGCCATGACACTGAAAAGAGATGAGTTCTGTTGTCTCTGAAATTTAGAGATCCAGAGAATGGTGTATATCTTATGATCATGGCACGTATGTTTAAAGATATAGAGAAATCCAACAAATCATCAAGGATATTGGTGAGTACTAGAAATGGACCCAGAATCACTGAATATATTGAGGACACAACCCTCCACATAAACGGAAGGTTAAAAAAAAAAAGAAAAAAAAAAAAAATAATCTCCATGACTTCTTTCTTGGTAGACAAGCCCTCTCGTCTGCCGTAAGGAATACATGGACATGGTTCCTCAGAGAAACCTAATGGTATTTACATATGTGGCATATAGCGTGATCATGATAGCCACATCAATGACAACACTGGCCAACGAAAAAAAAAAAAAAAGGCTTCTACACAGCCGAAGATTATAATGTAGAGCCCAGGGTGTTTGTATTTGATCACATTCAAAGTATGTAAGATACGTATGTGGAAAAAGGTATTATGAGTTCAGTTAGGATCATGACCACTATAATGAGTAATCATGATAACGATAGCTCTGGTTCAAAAAACAGAAACACACATCACAAGGGATCCAAAGTGCTTGAGTTCCAGGGGATGATTCATCACCCACCCCTGCGAGGTGGGGAGCTTGATTGCATCATCCCCTACATAAGAGGGATGATTCATACCATGGGCCCGCAAGTAAAACCGAGTGGGCTTAAAGACAGTAATAGCATATGCATGCGTTTTATGATATAATAGAACTTGGCCCTGATGGGTACAACCTAATTTGTACATTAAGAGTAACCCTTCAGGCAAATTAACCTCCTCCAAAACTAATATATTTTTATAAGCTGCCATTAAAAAGCATTGTCCCTCACGTGCTGTCAACTTAATTAATCAGGTACTAAAGCTGTATGCACTGACCTGAGAGAAGTCCAAGAAGTCATTATCAATGTCGAGCTATCACAAGCTTCTTCGTGAGTGGGAGGCACAGCCACCCGACCAGTGCTTGCTGACAGCCTGGATAATGAGTGATGTATAATGGTTAGTGCTCCTCCATGTTATTCTGTACGCTCGTGCCCACTGCGCCTCTTTTTGTATAAATACTCCGCTATATACCTGACTGACACCTGTATAATGATATGAGTATCTAATGGTGTAATGTCTCCTCCATGTGCTTCCTGGTGCTGGCACCGGTCCTGCAGCCAGTGTGTGTGAGATACGTCCTATACACATGCCTGACATCCTGTATAATGATGTGAAGGTTTAATGGTGTAATGTCTCCTCCTGTGTGCTTCCTGGCGCTGAACAACCGCCATTTAGATCTAAACTGCATACAGCCGTGTCGCCATGTAGTATAATGCATACAGCATGCCCCATGTATATAAGAATACCAACAGCATACCTCCATGTAGTAAAATAGCATACAGGGTACCACCATGTAGTATAAATAGATACAGCGTGCGCCACTAGTCTAAAATGCATACAGCGTGTCGCCATGTAGTTAAATATATCCTGCATACCGCCACGTAAGTAATAAAATGCATACTGCTGACCACCGCACTTAGTAACCATGCCCTGACTTGCAGTAAAGCCGCCACGAATCACTCGGTGATATCCTAGGCCCAGTAAGTGCATACTGCATACCTGCCATGTAGTATAAAATGCATACAGCGTGCCGCATTTTATATGGAGCCCTCCACCTTCCTTCCCACCTCATCATAGCAGCCTAATGCTACTGACATGGATGCCAACTGAGACTTCCCATGTCGTAACTTGACATGTAAATTATTAGACCGGTTCACACGTAGGACTTACCTTGTTGACCTTTATTTTCTCATCAGTTCTGTGTATTGTTTCAGTTTCTACTCAGCATTGACTCTGATACTAGGGATTATGGGTGCTTTTGAGTACTGTTAATAGTGCATGGGTTTTTTGTCAGTTTATCCTCACAGGGAATCTGGCGATGAAAAAAATTTTTTTTTTTTTTTTTTTTTACTAATGTACTTGGGACATTTATTTGTTTTTAACTGTCTTTCTTGTCTGTGTCGGATACCAATAATTTTTTCATGTATGCCTTTTTGTACTTCAAATCAAGTGATTTTGTATATTGTCCAGATAACACATCTCTTGCTCTTTTGTATAATGATATAAAATGCATACAGCGTGCCTCCATGTAGTTAAAAAAAGATACTGCGGGCGTAACCCCCACGTAGTATAAAAGCATACAGCGTACCGCCATATAGAATAGGAATGCATACAGTGCCGCCAATGTAGAATAACATGCATACGGTGTCGCCATGTAGTATAAATGCATACAGGCATAAGCCATGTAGTATAAAATGCATACGGTGTAACGCCAGTGTAAATGCATACGGCATAACGCCATGTATTTTCAAATGTCATACTGTTAACGCCATGTAGTATAAATGCATACGGCAAGTAACGCCATGTAGGTTATAAAATGCATACGCGTACTGCCATGTAGTATAAAATGCATACGGCTTACCTAAATTTATTTGTATCCCGACACAGACAAGAAAGACAGATTAAAAACAATTAAAATTGTACCAAATACATTAGTAAATTCATTGGCCAGAATTCCCTGTGAGGATAACTGGCAAAACACCTCCTGCACTATAACAGTACTCCAAAAGCACCCATAATCCCTAGTAATCAGAGTCAATGCTGAGTAGAAACCTGAACAATACACTGAACTTCTGCCCCCGAGGAAGTCCCCCATTTAGGGGACGGAACGCGTGGGGAGCCCTCCACCTTCTTCACACCAATCATAGCACCCTAAGGCTATCTGACATGGGATGCCGACTGAGACTTCCCTGACGTACACTTGGACATGTAAAGTATTGAGACCAGTTCACACTTAGGACTTATCTCTGTTGATTTTTTCTACATCAGGTTCTGTGTATTGTTCAGGTTTCTACTCAGCATTGACTCTGATTACTAGGGATTATGGGTGCTTTTGGAGTACTGTTATAGTGCAGGAGGTGTTTTGCCAGGTATCCTCACAGGGAATTCTGGCCAATGAATTTACTAATGTATTTGGTACAATTTTAATTGTTTTTAATCTGTCTTTCTTGTCTGTGTCGGGATACAAATAAATTTAGAACAGCCCTGATAAGCTATTGCAAATTTTCGCTTGCGACTACATTGGCGGTGCTGCTGTCTGCATTTTATTAGTACATGGCGGTATAAAAATTCAATGCTGTTGCCATTTATAGATATCATGCGCGGTCAGGCTGTATGCATTGTATAAGTACATTGGAGGTGCTTATGCCTTGTAATCATTTTAAGTATAGTGACGTTGGCGGTTAATATGCTGTATGCATTCTTTGTATACTACTTGACGTTCTACACACCGTATCGGAAAATTGGGAGATTACAGGCTGTTTGCTGTATGCATTTTCATTTATACATGGCATTATCGCGTTAGGCAATTTTATTACCGACAACGGTAGTTCTTCCCTCTACAGTTGGCCGTATGCATTGTAACGATCATGGCGTTACACGGTATGAATGTTAGATCGAAAATTTGGAGTTAGGCCCGAAGCCTTTTATACTACATGGCGTCTACCACACCGTATGCATTTTATACTACATATTGTGCGTTATAATCCGTATGCATTGATATATACTAAATGGGTTTACACACGGATGCAATTGTATTACACTACCATGGCGTATACATCTATTACGGGACCAGGATTGGGCCATTTCTTTCTTATTATATGGCGGTACGCTGTATGCCAGTTATTTGATACTACGTGGGTGGGGTGGAGGGTACGCTAGTATATTTTTAACTACATGGCGGCACGCTGTATGCCATTTTATACAATATATAAAGTAATAAATAGAGATGACAAGAGAATTCTTTGCATCGATTATGTGGACAAAATATAACCAGAAATCAACTTTTTGACACGAGTAGTTCGAAAGTAACACAAAAAGGATACCTGGATGAAAAATTCTTTTTGTAATCCCGAACACAGACCTAAGAAAGGAAAGTAGGAACAAAAAAAAAATCCAAGTAGAGCGTGAAAATTGGAAAAAGGTCACACCGAGGAAAATGAAAAGGGAAACAAGGAATTACCTAGGGAAGGAAAGATCTGAAGACAAAAAAACCTCCCTGGGCACTATTAAAGTAACACTCCCAAAAAGCCCACACTACAATCCACTAAGTAAGATCAGAGCTGTGGATTTGTCAATGTTGGTCTTGCTAACGCTCAGAAAAAAAAAGTTCACCACAACAGAATAGCAGGTTGAACAATACCACAGGAAGATACCTGATGTTTAGAAAAATAAAAGGTCAACAAAGGTAAGTCCTAAGTGTGAACTGGTCTCAATACTTTACATGTCCAAGTTTACGACAGGGAAGTCTCAGTTGGCATCCCATGTCAGATAGCCTTAGGCTGCTATGATTGAGGTGGAAGGAGGTGGAGGGCTCCCATATAAATGGCGGCACGCTGTATGCATTTTATACTACATGGCAGTATGCAGTATGCATTTTATACTACGTGGCGGTATGCAGTATGCATTTTATACTACGTGGCGGTATGCAGTATATATTTAACCTACATGGCGACACGCTGTATGCATTTTATACTACGTGGCGGCACGCTGTATCTATTTTATACTACATGGTGGTACCCTGTATGCTATTTTTACTACCATGGCGTGAGGATGTTGTGTGTCCGTTTCTATTTTTATTTCTAATGGGGGTGGCTTATCTTGCTGTGTAGGCCATTATATTTTACTACATGGCGACACGCTGTATGCATTTTATACTACATGGCGGTGCTTCCAGCGCCAGGAAGCACATGGAGGAGACATTACACCATTAAACCTCACATCATTATACAGGCTGTCAGTCATGTGTATAGGAGTATCTCACACACACTGGCTGCAGGAGGTGCCAGCACCAGGAAGCACATGGAGGAGACATTACACCATTATATCTCATATCATTATACAGGCTGTCAGTCATGTATATAGGAGTATCTTATACACAAAGAGGCTGCAGTGGGCACGAGTACCAGGAATCACATGGAGGAGCCACTACACCATTATACCTCACATCATTATCCAGGCTGTCAGTCAAGCACTGGTCGGTGTGGCTGTGCCTCCCACTCACGAATAAGCTTGATAGCTGAACATGATAATGACTTCTTGGACTTCTCTCAGGTCATTTGCATACAGCTTTAGTACCTGATTAATTAAGTTTACAGGCATGTAGAGGGACAATGCTTTCTAATGGCAGCTTATAAAAATATATTTAGTTTTGGAGGTTAATTTGCCTGAAGGGTTCTCTTTAATGTACAAATTAGGTTGTACCCATCATGTCCAAGTTCTATTAATATTCATAAAAAGCATGCATATGATATACTGTCATTAAGCCCACTCGGTTTTACTGGGGCCATGGTATGAATCCATCTTGCCTCTTTCTGTAGGATGATGCAATTCCAGTCCCTCCCTCTCAGGGGTGGGTTGATGAATTCAATCCCCTGGAACTTCAAGACTTTTGGATCCCCTTGTGATGTGTGTTTACATGTTTTGCAACAGTAGTATCGTTATCATTGATTACATCATTATAGTGTTCCCTGATCCTCAACCTGAACTCATAATAACTTTTTCCCACATACTGTATCTTACATACTTTGCATGTGATCAAATACACTACACCCTTGGCTCTACAATTTATAAATCCTTTGGCTGTGTAGAAGCCTTTTTTTTTTTTTTTCGTGCCAGTGCTTGTCATTGAGTGGCTTATCATGATCACGCTATATGCCACATCTGTAAATACATTTAGGTTTCTCTGGTAACCATGTCCATGTCCTTACTGCAGCGAGATGGCTGTCTACCAAGAAGTCATGGAGATTATAACCTCTCCTGTATGTGGAGGGTTGTTCCTCAATATATTCCGTGATATCTGGGTCCATTTCTACTACTCCCCAATATCCCTTGATGATTTGTTGGATTTCTCTATATCTTTCAACATACGTGCCAATGATCCTAAGATATCCACCATTCTCTGGATCTCTAAATTTCAGAGACAACAGCTCATCTCTTTTCAGTGTCATGGCGTGCTGATGAGCTCCAGCAAGAGTATATTTAGGATATCCCCTATTTAACCCTTCTTTCCGGATCTTCTGCTGCCCTAAGGTAGTCTTCCATTTTTGAACAGTTTCTGCAAACTTGCAAATACTGCTGTTTCGGGATACCTTTCCTCATTGCTATAGGGTGCCAGCTTTCGATTGTAGGATATTGTTCATAGCTGTAGATTTCCTAAATATCCTTGTCCTGATTTCTCCATTCTTTGATATACTGATCATGAGATCCAGGAAGGTTATCTCATGTTCTCTAATCTCAGATTGAACAAAGAAGTATAAGCCAATAGTTTTACTATTTAGCACTTCAACAAACAGCTGGAAAGCCTCCCTGGTGTCAGTCCAAAGCATCAGGACATCATCTATGAACCTCAGCCATAACAATATGGTTGAGGTCCATTTCTCCATTCTTTCCAGAAATACAATCTTATTCCCTTGTTCTAAAAGCACTAAAATCACACGCAGAAGGTCCCAGAAATTGTTTAATTAAAAAAATAAATAAAAATGGTAACAAAAAAATAAATACCAGCACCAATAATATGTGGTCTGTTGGAAACCTGCGTGACTATAGCCATTTTTTTTTAGCTTTAAATGAAGTTCTCTGCACTGTGAATAGCAAGTTACATAAGAAAGCAAGTGTAATTTTTGGAGCGAGCACTTTAATAGAGAATATTCCTGCATTATTGTACAAAGTATATTATGAAAATGTTATATTCTTTTTAGTCATTTGAGGTCAAATTTAATTATACTGAGTCAAGTTACAATATGATATGTTATCAATAAGTTTATAAATATTCACATCTAAACAAAAGAAGTTAGGATTTATATATAGGGTTCACGTGTAACAACATAACATATGTTACATGTGACACATATGTTACACATATTACAACAAACATTAAACCCATAAAAAAAAATGCGACGTGGCTTATTTTCAAATAGAAACTCACATTACTAAATCAGAAACTAACAGGTGTAATCCATGTCAGAATCTGCACACAAAAAAATCCAGTTTCCAGAAGGCTAATATTTAAAAACAATATTCCAAAATTCTTGGGATGTAAAATTACTGTTCCTGTTAACAAGAAGCCTGAGAGCTTTGGCTTCTTTTTTGGACTGTTCGAAACTAGGCCTCCACAGTTCCCTCATGCTGGTCTTAGAAGAGCCTTCAGCAAACAAGGAAAATGGTTTCGGGGCTGGACATGACAAATGTGTTGAATCTGCTTTCCACTGTTTAGGTTGCAAACCCTGTAAAACAAATCATCAATTAGTAAAGACTTAATAAGAAGACACTACACATTTTTTTCTTTAGTCATTTAAGGTTTTATTAGCACTTTGCTTTAATACATTACATTGAATAACATTTTAGGAGAGGGGTGTACCACCTTTATCTGCCCAAGATCCACTTCTTCATACCACTCAAATTCAAGGGGCCACTCTAGTAACGAGCACCTTATATGTACCAACAAACACAGTAAAGCACAAAATTCCACCCAAGAAATTATAAACACAACAGTACCGCAATAAATACCTCCACAGAAACCAAAACACACATAAGGTACAAATGTTTCCATTATACATTATGAGGCTCCATTCACACATCCATACATGGTAGCTGTGAGCTGGCTGCTATCTCATGTCTGCCATAATGGAGCACACTGTATCAGCAATATGCTTTCTACCCAGCAAATAATAGGGTGGCTCCTATTCTTGCCCAAATTTGTGGCACAGCCACTCAGCTTCCTATGAAGAGGGGATAGGTAGCAATCACCCCCTCCCCTTCTCCACCTGGTTTCCAGTCTGCATTCACACACAGATGTGTGAAAGGAACCTAACTGCGTAGTCTGTGTTCCTAATTTTCGCTTACAATCAACAATATAAAAAACAGATGTGAACTCGCCCTTGCTCATATACATACACCGGACTACCGATTTCGGCAAAGTTTGTTGAGGTACGCATGAACTACAGGCAGTCCCACCGGGTTACATACAAGATAGGGTCCATAGGTTTGTTCTTAAGTTGAATTTGTATGTAAGTCGAAACTGTATATTTTATAATTGTAGATCCAGACAGAAAAAAATTTTTTGCCCCAGTGACAATCGGAGTTTCAAAATTTTTTGCTGTAATGGGACTAATGATTATCAATAAAGCTTCATTACAGACACCTTACAGTTGATCATTATAGTCTGGGACGATAGTAAAGCATCCAGAGAGCTTCACCAGAGGTCACAGGAGGCAGAGGGGTCCATCTTTTACTAGGGGTCGTCTGTAAGTCGGGTGTCCTTAAATCAGGGACCGTCTGTATTTAGTTATCATTTTACACATAAATATGTTACACTTACCTTTCTTAGAAGTCGTATGTTGTCCCACACTCTTCTGCATACCATGCACTCAAACGCATCAATATAATTGTCCTGCGTTACGTCTTGCACACCCCATGTTCTATCTTTGATCGCATGGATCAAGTTTTTGTTATTGATTTGACCCTGCACTTTCCACTCCAAATACTCCATATAAAAACTGTCATTTCTATCCAGCTGTTTTATGAATTCTGCTAGCTCTCTAGGATGAGAAAAACTCTCCACAATTATTATACTTTTATTGCTGGGTAGCCAGTCCTTTATATTAGTTGCACCATAATATATAGGAACAGTTCCTAGCTTCAAAGGCCTCCATAATTTCTCTGTTATGTAATCCTCACAAACTGCATTTTCAAAAGCAAGAATAAACTTATACTGAGCAAGTATATGATAGAACTGGATGTCATCCATAAAAGAAGGGTTATTGATTTGGGTAGGCAAGTCTCTGTTATGCAGACATTCTCCATAGGAATCCACACGGATATATTTCATTAGTTCTTGTATGTAAGTATCCCGATCGGATGGTGGATCACAGTCAGACTGAACATAGACTATAGGAGCCAGTTTCTTTCTCAGAACATTCTTTTTTTGGATGGGCACAAAGTATTCAAGCGATAAAAGTGTCTGGAGGTCCTCCAAATATTGACTTGTCAAAGGTAAGTGGGAATGACGGCTAAATGTAGCTGTGTGGTTAAACAGTGTAATGGTTGGAGGATGAAACAGCTTGTAGTTGTTCTTTGGGGATTCTTCATGAAATAAAGCCCATTCATGGTATGGTTTTCTGGGCAATGGCAGGCTGTCTATGTTGAAATCTGTGCCTAAAATGAAAAGGAAAAGTTTTTTGTTACTGCAAATCACTTACAATAAAATAAAGATATACCGTAACCACTTTTACAATTAGGGGATTTCTATTCTGTAACAGGGGTTAAACTTTAACTAGGCAAGTATAAATGGTAAAAACGTTTGAAGGGAACCCGTCGGCAGAAATTTCACCAAAAAAAATGTTTCTTACGAAGTAGCTTAACAGTTTCCAGATCACGTCTCTTAAGTAGCAAAACGTGGTAGCATCATACAGAAAATCAACTTCAGAGGGATGTAAATTGGCTGGATCATGTCAAGGAGGTGGGGAATTCAGCTCTCAAATCAAACTCTCCCTGCCTCAGAATTCCCCTTCACTGTTGGCGAAAGTCCTGAATCCAGTTCTGAATTTACTATAACACAGTTTATAGACCAGTCTTTGCTTTATTGCAGTCCTGAATCCAGCAACATCACAAACCAGCTTAGCTGAAGTCTGGTGCATAGTGTTAAATCACATCAGAGGAGTTATTCTGAGAGCTTGACTTCAACTCTGACTTTATAAAACCAATTCTAACGCCACAGAAGTTTTTCTGGATGATACCGTCAAACTGGGCCATGGAAGAAACCACAAGATGTTAAGCTGCTTGGCAACATACCGGTCTTGCTTTGAGAACATTTCTGCTGACAGGTTCAATTTAAAATGCACCACACCTTTTAAGAAACACTGCAGAAATCAGTAGCACAATATATTAACACGAAGTACCAAGAGTACCACCATTTCACATAATTACAGGACTTAGGCCACGGTCACACGTTCCGCTAGCAGTCCGTTTATAACAAGACGCTAGCGCACAGGGGAGCGGCATCGGCCCAATCGCATATGCGTTTCCAGAGAAATGCATATGCGATCGACCACCCCTGTGCGCTAGCGTCGCCTTATGAACGGCCTTATCATACAGCTTCTACAGTATGTAATCGGAAACCTTAGTACGTATACTTTCAGCAGATGGGTGGAGATGTGACTTGGTGAATTACTGCTATGCCTTTAATTAACATGCACCCACAGAACAGGAAAGTTTACACATAGGATTTTAGACATCGCACCTTGATGAGATACTTAAACCTGCTGTGATCACTTCCATGTTTTTTCAAGCATTCTACAGAAATCAAAAGTAAAAGTCTCTAACCAACAGCACCAAGAGAATCACAAAGTAGAGATACAGATACATGTATTGTGGCTTCTAAGCCAATTTTCTGGTGTACAAGATATTAAAAATGTGCAATTTCTGTTAACTCCACACACCTATGCTACCTTCATGCCAAGTACGCAGGAAATGGCGTGACAGGGCACTGAATGGGCCTGTCCCATTACCTATAACCTACACCAGGCATACCTGTGCCACGTTATAGCAGAATGCACGTGTAGCCTCTTTGTATATCTGGTACGTCGTCGGTGTCATGAGAAATAGAGGTACCACATGACAGCCAGTTGTTTATCATTTGACAGGTCCTGGAACATGAAGATTACAAGCTGTGTCCCTATGCTTAGAGTGTGAGCCCTAAAAGATTCCTCAACTCATATACAGAATGCAAAGTTTAAAATAAATAAAAAAAACTTTAAACATAACTAAAATGTTCCAATATATTTTGCACACACTTTTAAAATCTTTACTTGTCAGTGAATAACAACATTTTTGTTTACATTGAAATGTTGAAAACCTGTCATGTCCTAAGGACATGGAAACCTCAAAGGGATCTTTACAGGAAAAAGCCCAAAACCTGTTGTAACAACATTATGAAAACAGGGTTTTCAGCTTAATTAACAAAACCAAAAAACAAAGAGCTTAAAGAATAATAAATGTACTTTATTGGCATACAAATAACAATACAAGTAAACAACTTCCAGTGAATATGTCTAGAAGTATAAACATAAGGGGAACCAAGTTGTCCCAGATGGAATATGGGACCACCACAGAGTACCTATGACCCCCCCTCCTTCATGTGCCCCAAAAACTGTCAAAAAATGTGTTTGTTCAAATACATAGTTCGTCAAAAAATAAGACAGATAAAGGGAAGATAGACCCAAATGCACCTAGGTAACTGCAAAAAGCCCGGAGGTACCATCTGGTGCCTACCTTTACCATGCCTTTGGGTAAGTGTGACTTGCACTATTGACAGTTGTTTATACCAGACGGTACCTCCGGGCTTTTTGCAGTTACCTAGGTGCATTTGGGTCTATCTTCCCTTTACCTGTTTTTTGACGAACTATGTATTTGAACACACACATTTTTTGGCAGTTTTTGGGGCACATGGAGGAGGGGGGGGGGGTCATAGGTACTCTGTGGTGGTCCCATATTCCATCTGGGACAACTTGGTTCCCCTTATGTTTATACTTCTAGACATATTCACTGGAAGTTGTTTACTTGTATTGTTATTTGTATGCCAATAAAGTACATTTATTATTCTTTAAGCTCTTTGTTTTTTGGTTTTGTTAGTTCTTATATTTTGAGGGTAGTATGAGACTGCATATGTGGGCTTTTTTGGTTTTCAGCTTAATTAAACTAGAAAAAAATGTAGATTACTAACAATATCTGTAATGACTGTACCAATCTTACCATAAAACAGAATAGCTTTTGTCATGGGGCTCTGATAATATGTTCTATTTATAGTGAAAAAGCAGGTCTCTTCTCCACATTGACCCAGCCTTCCATTCTCACCAGTCAGTGGGGACCACCACAGCATAATGGGATAACTGCCAACTCCATGTTCTAATTTTCTGTAGAAGATAGATTCATGTAATCCTTTCAGTAATGGATTGGATTGTTTCTGTTGCTTACTGACTTTGTGCTTTTCAAAATTACCCAATTCAACGACCACCTGTGAAAATAGAGAGGCTGACTAGAATCATTAACATTATACATACTTTCCATGAGCCCTCAGCATACAGCATTTACTGGTTTAAGACGTATATAGTTGTACAACAATAAGGAAGTGGTTAAATAAGGATTAATTATACCGTACAAAATATATAGAAATATAAGACAGCATTCACATCTCATTTTTATACATACAGCACATGTATTTTGTCACAGAATTAAAAAATAGAACTATTCAAGTAGTCTCAATTTTTACAGCATATATGTCTTATCCTTTGCATATGGTTTTGTACAAAAAAAAAAGTATATTTGTCTATTTTTTTGTGCATTTATCGCCCAAATTACTTTCAATTAAAAAAAAAAAAGTTGAATGCATAAGATGGATGGATGCATACATTGTGCATATGTTGTCGATACTCTCAAATAAAAAAAAATATAACATATACATATATTGTTAAAAAAAAGAAAAAAAAAAAAAAACAGAACACTCACATAACACATCTAGAATGTGTTGACTACAAAATCAAAGTGAAAAAACACACAACAGCCTGATCCAACTTTGATGTAATGTCCATTAAACAAGACAAAGTGAGGCTCAGTATTGTGTGTGGCCTCCATGTGCCTGTATGACCTCCTTACAATGCCTCTGCATGCTGCTGATGAGGTTGCAGATGGTTTCCTGAGGGATCTCCTCTGAGGCCTAGACTAAAGTATCCACCAACTCCTGGATAGTCTGAGGTCCAACATGAACACAAAGGGGCACATTTAACAGGGCAAACTGCACTAAATGCACTAGATTCAGGATTTCTGGCGCACGTTCTTAATGAATCTGGTGCGTCCTGCACTGCCCCAACAGAGTGCACCTTTAACATAGGGCTTGCGACACAATTCTGTCGGACTTCGCATGATAAGGGTGAAGACACACGTGGCGTTTTTGGGCTGTTTTAGTAAGTGCGTTTTCACATCGTTAAAAACGCATCAGTTTTTGCAAAACGCATGTGTTTTTGTCCGTTTTCCAAAATTGCGCAATAAAAAAAGGACAAAAACCGCATGTGTTTTCAAAAAACGGACGCGTTTAAAAAAAAGGGATGCGTTTTTAACTATGTGAAAACGCACTAATTAAAAACGGCCTAAAAACGCCACGTGTGTCTTCACCCTAACTCTTGTGCACGGACCGAAAACACCACCTAATTTGTGTGGCATTATGCCTAGTGCAGCTGTTCCACTAAAGGGGGATGAACAACGCAAAACAACGGCAGCTCGTTCCTGATCGCAGGCGTTTCCATAGAAACGCCGATGCGATCGGGCCGAGGCCCGTCCCGGTGGGCGCAACTTTGCCTGCGTTTGCAAGCGCAGACAAAGCGCTACATGTGGCACCAGCCAAAGGGTCGAGTGCGACACAAGTGTGATGCAGACACTTCTTAAATACCTGTGCAAGCAGTTTGCACCTGAAAGAACCTGCAATTTCCGGTAGAAAACTGGTGAAAGGGCCTTAGTAAATGTGCCCCAATGTACCATGAAACCACTTGAGTAGTGGTTGTTGGAAATTGTCCTATATATACCTATGTAGATATTGCATTAAAACCAGACCATTGCATCTGGAATAGTAATTTACCATATTAATGTATACGGGATAAGCGTGTTCGCTTTTTGTTTTTTTTTCCTCATTGCTAGCCTCTCTATTGTCGCGCCCTCTTACCACCCCCTCGTGCCTTCCCGGGCCCTCGTTCCTCGGTATAAACGAAGAAAAATGGCAGCACTCCGAGATTGATGTGATCAAAAACGTACTATTTTATTCCAGCTGTTGCCAAGCAACGTTTCAGCTCCCAAAGCCTGAGAAAGGCTCCAGCTTTGGGAGCTGAACGTTGCTTGGCACATGTTTGGAATAACAATAGTAAAATTTTGATCACATCAAATCTCGGAGCGCTGCCATTTTTCTTCATATTTATATATACACACACACACACATTTTCCTAAAAAAATTATGTGCATCCATCGTGTCCACATACACAAAGAACAGGCCAGAACCCTTTTTTTGGGTTCAAGTGGGTGTCTGCTGGCAGCATGCAAAAACATGATGTGAATGTAGCCTAATGTACCTCAGTAACATGACACACTACCTTTTCACTTTGGTTAAAGGTAATCAACCACATGGATTTAGTGGTTTCAACCGAAGCATACTTATACGCTGGAATGGGCCCTGAATCAAGATATGTTGTTCATTTAACTGTTAATGGCTTATTTTTCATAAAAAAAAGGACTTAAAAATTTGCAAATGAGTCTGATGGGCTCCTGTGTATATAATTGGAGCCCCTTCTAGCTCCATCGTCTGCCAATTATTCACACCTTTCTTCAATGCTTATGACCATCTCCTCCCTCCCTTCCCCTTCATGAGTGTAAGTAATGTCAGCTGGCTCTCTGCAAATCCCACGCATAACGCGGTCTACTCATGACTGCATCAGCTGCACAGAACAGAAAATGACCAAACATGGCTCTCAGACAGAGGATGGAGGGTGGGGACAAAACATTGAAAATGCCAGATAGGGTTCCTGCTATGTACTTTATCACAAAAAATAAGCCATTAAAAGCACAGATCCTGTTTCAGGGGCAATCCATGTGGTTTTTTTCCTTTAGGGCGCGGTCCCACGTTGCGTTTGCAAACGCAGACGCAGACCAAACCGTTAAAAACAATTTGTTTTGGTAGTAAAATAGAAGCTCAAAAGATTGCCAAGCTTAGTTGATAAACTTATATAGGATAGAGCCTAACTTGCTGATCAGTGGGGGTCTCAGTGATGAGACACCCACAGATCACAAAAACATGGGGTTTGATGGGGTCCCAAGTACCTCCATCAGACCCCTCATCACTCCGTCAGAGCTCTATCTCTCAATTTCTGTAGAGCTGATGGAAATTGCCGACATATTTAAAAAGACCTCCCTCAAGGTTAACGACATCTGGTGGGTGGTATGCAGGGGCGGACTGGCGACTGGCCGGTCGGTCCTGGGCCGGTGTGGGGCCGGTCCGGAGCTGGTGCGGGGCCGGTCCGCACTCCCTCCCTACAACTTTTAACATAATCTATAGTACCGGCATCGTATGATGCCGGTACTATTGATTAGTACACAGACGCAGCGCAGCACCGCTGCTTCTGCATCTGTGTATACCCGCAGCTACACAGGTCGCGCAATTGACGTCATTGCGCAACCTGTGTAGCGTGGAGGAGGCTGACACCTACCTTGTCAGCTGTCCAGCCCTCCCTGCAGCTCCGCGGCTTGCAGGGCCGGTTCTAGACAAAGTGGGGCCCTGGGCAAAACTAAAATTAAGGCCATCTACCAACAATTTGTCTGTTATAACCCCACCCACATATGACCACACCCACTTGTTTTGACTCCGCCCATAAAATGGGGCCCCTTTTATATTTTTTTCAAGGGCCGTTTTAAATTCCCAGTCCGCCCCTGCTTATATGGTTAGGTTCTCGATGCAGTTTTGAGGCTGAAACCAGGAGTGTATTCAGAGAACAGGAGGAGTAAATTGCACATACACATCACTGCTCCTTTCATTCTAAGTAGGACTGAAAGAGTTAGTCAAGTTCTGAAGTTTGCTACCTGTATCAGTCCCCAGGAGAATATATGAAACCGGAATGAACGTGGGAGACTAAACGTCAGACTCAATCAGTCAATAAATTACTTGAGGGTGTGTTATTCGAAGAGGTAGGGCTCCATAGCAGGCTTCTGAATGGGGGCCCCCCTTCTCCCTCAGAAAATATAAATATTTGTATTCTCACATATTTATACACTTTTAGGCCTCTTGCACTTGAATGTTAGTTGGACTGCGTCATGATTTTCAACCAGATATTGGTCCCAATAAATGACCTATGGCATCCGGTGAGAGTCTCGGAAAAGCACTATATTTTGCTGTGCTAAGGCACCGGCCGCTTTCCTACGCGCAGCTGTATGCTTGTCTGGGCTACGGCCCAGGGCATCATATGTTCATGTGCAAGGAGCCTTACACACAAGCACACATTTTTTTCACTTACACATATCTGTCCCAGTTGCTACTGACCACATGGGGGAAGTACACAGCAGGAATTAGAGAGGAGAGATCCCTAGTCCTGTCATTCTGCTGAACCCTTCCTCTCCCTCAATATTTCTTATCTGAGCTGCCCATTCATGCTGTGTACTGTGGAAGATGTGCATTGTTACATACATATTATGCTGTACAATGAATCTGTTTTGCATCATTTATGGAAGTTTAAGCACCTGTGAAAATGTAAATAAAGCTACTTACACTTCACTTCAATGCAAAATTGTAAGCATGTAAAACCCTAAAACTGCTAGTTTTACAAGGGAATGGAAAGCAGTTATTGTTGGGTCACTGTGATCTAGTGGTTGTTCTTGTGACCCTACCATTGATTTATATGTAGCAGGTTAACTGCTCTATACAACATACACAACACTGCTACATGTTTTGTTGACCACTACATTTTATTTGTTACTAATAAAATTTGTGTAAAGACTTACATGCTGGTGTGTGCCCCCTCTGTCAAGATATGTTCTTCCTTTATCTTCTGAAGCTCTTGGTTTTATGAAAAGAAAATTTAAAAAATTATGCAAATGAGCCTGACTCAATAAATGTCATCAGAGCCTGGGGCCCCTCAGGCTCATCAATCAAGCTCACTGCTTAAAGCCAACTTCCTTCCTTCATTCTTTGTTTGGGCTGGCTCGGTGGAAACGACCCATCACTAAAACTGTAACAAGCATCAGCAGATCTAACCTGCATTAGGAGATGTGCCAAACTTATAAATGACCATCAAGACAAGGGGAGAAAAATGTAAAGTCAAGAAGAATTATAAACCTGCCAAAGCTTCTTTAGAGAGATGTTTATAGAAAATGTTTATAGAAAATGAATATCTACAAAAGGGTCAGATGGATAAAGCATTATAGTGATGACCGTAACATGTGACCAGTGTCATATATGATATAAAAGTCTTCATATTAGAAATGAATAGTGAAATCATTTCATAGCAACAGTTACTTGACAAGTATATGGTCAGAAACCAAGCATCGCAGATGTGTGCAGATCTCTGACACATATAACAACATTTAGAATTCAGAAACGTTACCTCTTGATGCAAATGGGAAGCAAACACTTCAGATGCCAAATCATCAACAACATGTCACATTCACAATCTCTGAGCTGCAGAACTGGAGAGGATGTAAACACAGGAGCATAGAGGAGGGAGGGAGGACATGGGCAGCTTCCATTACTATCCAGCCCTCCCCCAGCCTCTACTTCCTCTATGGATCACACAGCTTACCACAAACCCTGGCTAGAAGCATTCATTCCCAGGCTGGGCTTTACTATTGCATATGCAGTTCTATGAGCCCCATTCTCTCGCAGGAATCCATCTCACAGCTTGTCTCAGCATCTGCTAAAGCAATGAAACAGCAGACTCCAGGAAACACTGCACTGGATTATTACTGGCTGCAGCTCTTCAATGAATCCCTGGCTTCTATTACAGTGGGGGTTTTTATCCAGAATTTCTAAATTAATGTGACAACCGAAAAGGAAAAGCTTGGAAGTTGGGAAGCCCCTCTAATAATAAACCATAGTTAGCAATGAGCAGACCTGAACTGAATAGTTAATTGATTTAATGGGTACAGCACCCAAGAATCAGGAGTCCGAACTCCTGTCACACTAGTAAATCTGAAAATTGTTTTCAAGAATAGTGTACACAATTACATGTGTCAGAGAAGTAGTGTTATCACAGTATAGCACACACTAATACATGCATGAGAGAAGTAGTGTTATCACAGTATAGCGCACACTAATACATGCATGAGAGAAGTGTGTTTATCACAGTATAGCGCACCTAGCTACATGCATGAAGAAGTAGTGTTTTCACAGTATAGCACACACTAATACATGCATCAAGAAATATCGTGTTATCAAGTATAGCGCACACTAATCAATGCGAGAGAAGTAGTGTTATCACGTAGAGCGCAACTAAATACATGCATGAGAGAAGTAGTGTTATCACAGTATAGCACACACCAATACATACATCAGAGAAGTAGTGTTATCACAGTATAGCGCACACTAATACATCCTGAGAGAAGTAGTGTTTTCACGTATAACGCCGCAACCCGAAATCATGCATGAGAAGAAGTAGTGTTATCACAGTATAGCGCACACTAATACATGCATCAGAGAAGTAGTGTTATCACAGTATAGTGCACACTAATATATGCATCAGAGAAGTAGTGTTATCACAGTATAGTGCACACTAATACATGCATGAGAGAAGTAGTGTTATCACAGTATAGCGCACACTAATACATGCAGAGAAGTAGTGTTATCACAGTATAGCGCACAGTAATACATGCATGAGAGAAAAAGTGTTATCACAGTATAGCGCACACAATTACATAAGTCAGAGAAGTAGTGTTATCACAGTATAGAATTTTTTGAATAACCTTTTTTTTAAAACTTTTTTACTATTTCCACCATGAGACATGAACAAGCAATCATCGGATTGCTTGTTCCTGACAATACTCTGCAATACTGATTGCAGGGTTAACTGCCGTGAGAAGCAGGGATTGTGGTTTTTCCATTGCTTCATAAACCTCAGAGAAAATAACTGGGTTAAACACCCAGAGCATCTTTAATTGCAGTGAGGGGAAGGGTTTTCGGTTTTACCCATTGTTTCTTTTTACCACAGAGCGAATAACTTGCCCTGAACACCAAAAGTGCCTTTAACCACAGTGAGCAGGGTTTGTGGTTTTCCCATTGCTTCTTACCGCAGAGAGAATAACCGGGTCTGAACATCCAGAGCACGATTAACTGCTGTGACCTAATTTTTTGTATTATATATATTTTTTAAATTTGTAAATCTCCTAGCCCATTGTGGGCAGGGCAACTACCCTGTTATTGCCACCTTTTTTCAGCCTTCTAGCCTATTTTACAGCCATTTTGAGTGTTAAAATCCCTCAATGAGATTTGTGTTCAGGTCAGTGTTCAGGTGAACGTTCAGCCCGAAGCCTGAACTGAGTTTTCCTGCTAAATTTGGACAAACCCATTGAACCAGTCAGTAACAATCACATAAAGCTATAGTAATTAAAATAATGCCAAGATAATTCCACCTCCATAATGAAAGATGAGCAGATACATCAATGTATATATAATGTCAAGGGTGCTCCCGCGTCTCATGTCTCTGGTCGCTGGCTTACCCGTGCCTCTCCATGTGCCCCCGCGCCCTGCGACATCTATTCAACTGTCCTCGCTCCTGCTTCTGGTCCCCTGGCCGTGTATGTGCGTCCCCGTCTCCTAGGGTGCCTGCGCGCCAGCTTCCGAAGATTTAAAGGGCCAGCGCGCCGTTAATAGCTGGCCTTGGGATCTTCGGGCTCTATGCCGTTGAGAAAGATTGTGTACCTGGCTAGTGCTTGTTTATCGATTTCCCGTTGTGACCCTGGTTTTGTGTTTGACTTTGATCCTGTTCCCCCTGCCCTGACCTGTTGCTACGCCCCAACTCTCATCCCGTGCTCCCGTCCTGACCTCCTGCCTGTCCCTGACTATGATTCTGCCTGATGTCTGTGTACCTCACCTTGGCTGCCACCGTGGACAAAGTCGCACCTGTGGAACAACCAAGTGGCACCTTTGTGCCGGGCTCTGGTGAAAACTGGGTGCCACTTAGATTCCGGTCCCAGGTGTCGCCTTATGTCATCGTCAACGGTGGTCCAGTGGGTCCACTACCCCTGGAGCCTGACAGTAAGATTCGGCCATGGACCCCGCCAAGGTTCTGCCGTCTAAACTAGCCGATCTTACCACCATTGTGGTCCAGCAGTCCCAGTAGATTGCCGTACAGGGTGAACAGCTTGGTCAAGTCTCTGCCATGTTGCAGCAACTGATGGCTACCCAGCAACAGCGTCAAGCTCCTGCGGCTCCTCCTGCTACTCCAGTTAACCTTCCTGCCACTGAACTTAGGCTAATACTCTCCATTAGGTCAAAGTATGATTGGCACTCCAAGTTGTGCAGGGGCTTTATTACCCAGTGCTCCCTGCATATTGAGCTTATGCCAACTCAATTTTTCATGCAACGGTCTAAGGGGGCATTCATCATCAGCTTCCTCTCCAGGAAGGCCCTGGAATAGGCTACTCCTCTCTGGGATAGAAAAGACTCGGTTACAGCTGACATCACCTCTTTTTCGCTGAATTCCAGTCTGTCTTTGAAGAACCTGCACGGGTGTCATCAGCTGAGACTGCACTGCTGAACCTAGAAGGGGACTCTTCTGTTGGTGACTATGGGGTTCAATTCCATACTCTGTCCTCTGAGCTAGCCTGGAACGATGCAGCCCTGACTGCGACCTTGAAAAGGGACTTTAGGAACAAGTAAAACCTGCCGTCTACTCTGAGTGAGCTCATCTCTCTGGTCACTTGGATTGATATCCGGTTTATGGAGTGCTCTGATGAGCAACGTCTCAAACAAGCACAAATCCGGGTTCAACGTTTGTCTCGCTTGGCTCCTGCCTACCAAAGGCCACTTCAGTCACCTACTGTGGCAGTTGCAGAGGAATCAATGCAAGTGGGCAGAGCTTGTCTGTCTTCTCAGAAACGTTCCAGGAGACATAAGAAGAACCCCTGTCTCTATTGTGCCAGCCAGTGACACTTCCTTCAGACCAGTCCACTCAGTCCAGGAAACGCTCCCACCTCTGAATCTCCCCATTCTGCTCGGCTCTTGGACAGGTGCTCAGTTCCAGATTTTTGCCTTTATGTATTCATATGTAAATCCTCTTCCCCGCCGATGCAGGCTGCTTCTTTGTGACCAAAAAGGATGGGTCACTCTGTCCATGTATAGACTATTGTAGGCTTAACAAAGGTTACCATTAAGAACCGCTATCTATTGCCATTAATCACTGAACTGTTGAATGCTTACATGGGGCCAAGGTCTTCTCCAAACTGGATCTATGTGAGGCTTATAACTTCATCCTTATCCACAAAGGCGATGAGTGGAAGACAGCCTTGAACACTCACGGTGGACACTTTGAATTACTGGTGATGCCATTTGGACTCTGTAACGCACCAGCTGTCTTCCAGGAGTTTGTCAATTACATCTTTAGCGACTTGCTGTATACCTGTGTTGTGTTCTATCTCAACGATATCCTGGTGTTCTTTCCAGACCTTAAATACCACCAGTCCCACGTACGGCAAGTTCTCAGTCGTTTAAGGGCCAATCGCCTTTACACCAAACTTAAAAATGCCAGTTCCATCAGAGGAGTCTCCCCTTTCATAGATATATTATCTCTAACGGGACTACAGACAGGGGCGCACCTGCCATGAGGCGAGTTGAGCATCTCGTCTCAGGCGGCACGCCTCCTGCTCGACGAGGGGGCGGCACCGTGCGTCTGGCAACATGCTCCCCACCGCCGGCGCCACCGTGCGTCTGGCAACATGCTCCCCACCGCCGGCGCCACCGTGCTTCCGCCTCCCCGCCGACCGGCACAGAACTCCCGCGTTCCTTTTGGTGGGCGACTCTGTCTTCCCACCCGCACTCCCCGCATATCTGTGCTCCCGGCTCAACCCCCCTCTGCTCCTGTCTCCCGTCCGGCACCATGCTCCTGCTCCCGGCTCAACCCGTCCTCCGTGCATCATGCTCCGCGCCAGCAGCGTGCGCCCGCCCCCTCGCTCTCCGGCATCGAACTCCCGCCTGGCGTTTCAGTGCTCCGGCCGGCACCTTGTTCCCACTCCCCACATACCTTCGCTCCTGTCTTCCAGCAAAGGCTCCGGCTCCCAGCCCGACCACAACCCACCCCCGCTCCCGGCCCGACCACAACCCACCCCCGCTCCCGGCCCGAACACAACCCACCCCCGCTCCCAGCCCGACCACAACCCACCCCCGTTCCCAGCCCAACCATAATCCACCCCCGCTCCCGGACCGTCCCGCCCCGCTCCCGGAACGTCCGGCCCCCGCCCCCAACAACGCGCTCCCTGGCCAGCCGCCCCCCCACCTCCCTACCGCCGCAGGAGAAGACCAAACTTACCAAGACCCTGAAAGGAAGGTAAGGTTATCTTATGTATGCATATATGTGTGTATGTATATATGTGTGTGTTTATATTTATGTGTGTATATGTATAAATGTATATGTATGTGTGTGTGTATATATATATATGTGTGTGTGTGTGTGTGTATATATATATATATATATATATATATATATA